>VXBO01000478.1:74754-99947 GCA_013400135.1 Rhinoptilus africanus
TAAATAAAACAGTCTTTTCTTAAACAACTTCTGAGCTTTTCTATCTAATGCATAAAAACCCTGAAACAATAGTTTTAGTTTCAACATGGTATGATGGAGGGATGGACAAAAAGCTCCTGAGTGCTTTATTACCTGCTTGCTATTCTTGGAATGGTAATCAATGAAAAATATTTCTCATAAATGAAATTCAATATTTCACCAATAAAAAGTTATTATTTTTTTTTCTCATGACTGACCTTAATAACTCTCAAACTCTGACGGCACTTGTGATGCCTATGAGTTATGAAACTTTGGATTTCATGAAAGAAATATAACAATCAACCTTCACTGTTGAGATAATCCATAGAACACGTATTAAGTCAGTAAAAGGCATGAATTACTTTGTGACTTCATTCTTTGCGAGTTCCCTATGCCAAAAAAAAAGAGAGATACTTGGTTTCATTTTGCTTTTACCTCAAGATAAGGCAATGAGAGCATTGAATAGCTGAAGTAAAATTACAGAGTCCTCCTTGTAGTGAAGATTGTGACATAGCCGCGTGATGACATTTAGAAAGCAATATTGTTTAAGGACTCTACTGGACCTATATTACCTTTCGCTCAGAAGAATAATGTGATACCACACTTATGTTTATGCAGGAGATTCCTTGCCTGAGTCCTTTTAGTTTCAGAGTGACCAACATTACATGCTTCACTGTCTCACGAGAACAAGGGTCTCCTGGGAGTAACTGGGCATGATCCCAGAGTGTGATGCATGATTTATGATGCTCATATAGTAACACTGTGCTCCAAGACATTATTTGGTGTATAACAGAATGATATTTAGTATACAGGTTATTTTGATCTCAGGGTGCAGGATACGATAAAGATCAGTGCATAGATATAATTATCTTTTTGTTTCCTAGTTGCTGGTGGTTGAATGCAATTTTCTGGTGGTACATACACAAATCACTCGGTCATGCCCTGAAACTTCAAGAAGTCCAGAGGACAAGGAGTGTGACAAAGGTTAAGGTATGAGTCATTAGCTTACTAAATTTGTAGCACTGTTGAAACGGAGAGAGTTAAAAACAAGAGTTCAGTGTAGATAAAATAAAGCTTAAATTACTAGTGAGATACTTAGAAAGAATGGGCACAGATGCTAGACAAAATGTGGGAAACAGTGCTGGATCCTCTTGATAGATCTGATGATGGCTTCGAGGCTGTCATGAAAGTTGTTGAAAGTCATTGTGATAAAATATCGAGCTTTGATAACAAGGGTGGTAGCTGGCTAGAATGCAAGAAGTTGTCTCTATGCTGGATGCCCAATATATCGTTCATAAAAAACATTCTGCCACACATACCCCCCAAAAAAACCCTAACAGCAGTTAAAAAGCTAGGGTTTAAAATCTAATTTAAAGTAGTTTTTTGCTTTCACCTACAGATTGAGAAAGTCTCCTTTTTTCAGTTAAAGTAGAACTAAGCCTTTACAGAACAGCTTTTGCTTTACCCTTAATGAGTTTTACTGAACTAAGGAGAATACTTGCTTGAAATCAACCACTTCAGAATGAAAGCCCAACCAATTCCCAATGCAGACATAGCCGTGCGCTGTATTGAACTAACAGCCTGAACAATAATAATCCATATCAGCATTCCCCTTATATGTTGCTTGGTATAGTAATTTTTACTTTGAACAATTACATCATATTTTTAAAAAAAACCCAACATGATTTCACATCTCCTAGCATCTGTCAGTACATTGTAGAAGAACAGATTTGTAGAGGTGGTTACAGGATTTAAATTTTACTTTTTTAAAATGTGGGGGTGGAGTGAAATAAGGTAGAGCTTAAATCAGATACTTCAGGAATGTCCTCCAACAGCACTTTCCTCATTAGAATATGCCAAGCACTGTGAAGTTCTTTGTAAGGTTGAAATTAGATTTATAAAGATTAGATTAACATAAAAGCTCAACTCCTTTGTTTTTGAAATATTTGATTCAGAGCTGGAAACCCTTCTATGTTAATCAAGATAAATTTTCATTTTCCCTTAAGAATTTGTCCCTATCCTCACCAAATGTGTTTTCATTGTGTAATTTTGTGTTGTTTTTGAAATTCTAATAATTTCTATTTAATAGAAATTGTAGGCTTCCATTTGAAAATACGCTTCAAGTTTTTACAGCTGTGATAATGGCTTTCTCTATTTAAAGTAGGGCTATAGGTTGCTAGTGTTTAAACCAGGACTGGAGGGAGCTATCTACAGGGCAACCGGCTGAAATGACATCGCTAACCCATGTACCACGGCACTGTCATTTTACTTCCAGGACATTACTTTCTTAATCTCGCCAGTACCAGGTATACTCTTTTCACTTACATATTCCCTAGATCTAAGAAGCTATCCAGTTAATGGTTGCATGTGCGGTTCTGTATTTAGATTTTGGTAAGGGTTTACAGCACCTTATAAAAAGAATTATTATCAATATTCTTTTATGTTAAATACAGTTTTATATCTGCACAGACTCTATGATCAAAAGCCAAATGTAATTAAGATAAGGAGCATTTATTAACACACTACTCCTTTTTGTAAACAAGTAACTCATAGCTTCCAAAGAACTTGCACAGAAACTCAGACAAGGCTAGTTAGGATAAGAAGAAATATCAGAACATTTGCTTTGCAACAATAAATGAAGTAAGTTTTATCTATAAAATATGATGAAGGAGTAGTCAAGGAATTTAGCCTCATAAATGGCACATTTTAGACTAATGCATTTTTTCCATGGTTTAATTCTGCCCCCTCTTGTTTAGCTGGACACCTTTATTATGCAAGCAGGTTTCTTTGGGACTGTATAAGAAGTGTGATAATGCTCACTTGTGCTTTTACCTACGCTTCTAGCAAGGCACAGATTAGACTCAGATCTTCTTCACAGTGTCACGTCTGTGCCAGCCACAGTTCTAATGCAGGAATTTATGCTCTGCCATCTTAGCAGCCTGAACCTTTTCTGCTGCTATTTCTATAATTATTTTACTGAAATTCCTTTTTAAAGAAAAGACCTGTAGCAATTAGAGCTTACTATGAGCTCTAGAAGTGAACAGGTCCTATTTTGATGTTAGAAGGGAGAGAAACATAGAAGAGAAACGACAAATCCAAAAATTACTGAAATTTAACAGTGCTTCAGAAGATCACACTTCAGTGCTGAAAGGACTTTTCACTCTCAACACAGGGCAACGCATTTGAAATCCAGGAGCTAAATGAAGCATAGACTGGGGACATCTAACATTTTCATCACAGCTGCTACTGCATCATGGAGAGTATTGCTGACACAATGGAAAAAGAAATTAACTGCCCATCTGTGCAATGTAGACTGCTTTGTCTGCTCATAGTTGATTAGTGAGAGAAAATGGACTTGTGGAATTCCAGTTCTGGAACGTGGAAGACCCATATCCAAGTCCCTCCTCTGGCTGATTAAGGGAAAAGCTTTTACTGTTATTTCAATGTTTCGGCCCCATTTTAGTGCTAATCCACAGCTGCACTGCTTTCAGTTACCCAGCTTTGAGTTTGCCCTCATCAAGCCAAGTAGTTTGGACCACTGAACTCATGCCACGAGACTGACTTAATCTCTGCAACTTTTACTAGTTTCATCCATGCTTTAGCAGCAATGCGCCAAGGCTTGCTAGCAGCCTGACATGCTTTTGAACTCCACTACAACAGAGATCCTTTTATTGTAACTATTTCACCAAATTAGTTTTCATGCCTTTCAGTACACATTGTACCCCAAAAGAACCTTAAAGGCGCTGGTCGATCAGCATTTGTACCGCACTCATTAAATTAACTGTAGCTTTGATGCTGGAAAGAAGTCTGTATTTCATGAGTTCAGGAACCTTCAGCACTTTTAATTGACTTTCTTTCTTTTATGCTTCTTTCAAAAATATTGAGAGGGGATGGGAGTGGAGAGAAGGAAAGCATATTAGTTTTTATACTCATATAAAGTAAAAATCACATTAAATTGTCGACAGATTTTACTTACCTGAAGGTACCCATTTGAACGTCCATTCGTATTCTGTACAATTTTACTTCCATTAAAATATTTTGATGTGTTTCTTTACCTTTTGCTGGTGAATGAAAGAAAAGCCTGAAGCCTAGTCACTCTGAGATGGAATTGCCATTTTGTTTTCAGTATTTACAGGGACTGGTAAGAGGACACGTCCCCCGCATACTGCAGAAGCAAACAGTACTAAAAGGTCATTTTTGACTAAAGGTGGGAGTTAGAGAAATCATGTGAAATGCTGAGGCCATATCTGTGCATCCTCATAATTTACCAGTCTTACAGTGCAAAATTTGTCTGGATTGAGGCATAGACAAAGAAAAGACTTGCCCTTGCTACTCTGCAACTAAAATATCTTTTTCCCTGTTTTCACTCTGCATCAGCCACTGCCATTGCTGCTTCGAACAGAAGTGATACTTTTGACATTTCCTTCTGTTAGGTGGGACTATACTTCCTTGAATACTATTTCCATCTAGACACTGCTGCTGGGTTGCTGCTCTCCACGTCTAAAACCTCAGTTTATAATTATAGTTTCAAATCTGTTCCTTCAAGTCCACATGTTACATTACTTGCTTTAGGAGACTGAATGAAAATAAATAAATAAATATTAAAATTATAAGACCATAATTAGCTTAAAGTTCAGTTGAAAGAACTGATCCCAGTTGTTTAACTTTTCAGTTAAGGATCTGTTTAAGTCACTTTTAGTATTATAAAAATCAAGCAACTGACTAATGAAAAAGAAATAGAACAAGTTAGAGTGAAAATGAATTGAATTTTTTGGATGAAAAAACTCCAAGCTAAAAAGACAGTATCTCTAGGGGCAATCAGGTTAAAACAAGTCTTTTGCGGTTGACTATTAATCATTTGGAACTTATTCTTTGAGTGGTCAAGAATCATTTTCTCTGGATTATGTGATTAAAGAGATCAAAGAGTTCATTATTGCTTTAAATAAATGCTAGCAAGTTCTATTATCCTGCGTGCAAAGAGAACAGGTCTCCAGTTATCTCACACCATTACTTACCCAAAAAGTGCCCTGCGCACTTTAATTAGTTCTGTATCAAAGTCCTTTCTCTCTAAGAGGCAAAAGAAAAGGCAAAGGAGTGCACTTTGCTCTCAGCTATGCCAATGATGACTTAGTGAAATTAGTGGGGTTATTTGGCCCTATCTAGGGAAAGAATTGGGGCCATGAGGACATGGAACTTCTTGATGTTTGGGTTTGGTTTATTTTGCTTCTGTTGCTCCCTAAACATAGAAGACCGGCATTTTACTACTTCATTTTTCTAACCTACCCACTTGTGTTACCTGATTTTTATTCAGCTCATTGTTTTCACTGGCAGCCAAGAAAGGATATTGCTGCTGCTCTTGTTAGACGCTGAGAATGAAATGGCCCCACTTGGGCGGTTACAACTCCAGAGGGGCCTCTTGTAGGCTATGAGCTGTGTGAGCTCATGGCCTGTGACCCATGAGCTGTGTGACCCATCTCAGCTTTGGGAATCACTCCAGGGATGCACATTGTTTTCTCCCTCCAGCCTGCGGTTGTAATCAACAGAAATGTGTATTTTTCCCTTGCAGGCTTATTTATAACTGCCAAGTTGTTGACTTTATTACCCTTTCAGCTGGACAAAACTTTTCAGAATTATATTATCTATGGTAATTTATTTTGGATCACAAAGAGTTATTCCAAGCTGTTGCAGGAAAAAGAAATGGAAATAGATGTACGTCTTATATTTTCACTTTTTCCCTTTTTTTTAAAGATCTTAGAGCTAGCATTACAATAAAAGCAAAAAGAAATTGATCTTAGTCAGGTTCCTACACTGTATACTATATGTTAGGAGATATTTCTATGTCTGACTTACATTGAGAGAATGCAGATTCATGAATTAATGCTTTTTACACTAGTTCTTTTCTAAGGAGTTTATGTGAAGTTTCTTCACTCTTCTTTCTGAGTCTTTCTGATAAAATTTATGTAAGTCTATAAGCCGTTATTTTGAACATATGCAGAAAAAATAGTGAGTTGATTTTATTTTTTATTTTAACAAATTTTATTTTTATTTTAACAAATAAGCCCAACTGTTTCTAGTTCTGTATAATTTATTGCTCTGGCTGCCACAATCTGATCTCTGCATTGCTAAAACTGTCAGATAAAATAATAAGTAGAAAAAAGTAGACATCTCCAAAACCTGAGTTCAAGATCCAATCTGGCTTTTTATAGAAGTTTGTTGCAGATACAAAATGTATACTATTCTAATCTGTTACGAAAATTAAAAAAAAATATTTAATCTGAATGGAGTGAAAAACATTTCTTAAATGCAGCTGGTGAGTTATACTTGAAAAGCATTTGAATGGTTTTGAATTCTAAGAACCAGATTTTAAAAGTATTTGTGAACTCATTTCTTCTTAAAACAATTGAAGTTAATGATGCAATAATGTATGTCTTAGTCCTGGAGAGAAGCAAGGTATGATATAGAAACCAGGCATGAAATTCTGTGTGTTTCAATGGGTCACAGTTTGTGGGCAGTGCTCCCCTAGTATTTATATCTGAACCCATTTAAAAACTTACTGTAAAACCCGTGACCTTACTTTTTTTTTTGATCGAGACATTTAACTGAGACAAATAGCTTCATAAAATGATTTATGTAATTTATTTTCTTTTTTCAAAAAAAGGTTATAAATGAACTTACATTTTCTGCAATAATACAAAATGGAAAGCCAACTCATCAAATTCTTAGCAAGAAAAAATAATCCAGCCAAGGTTACTGTAATTTTAAATGTACTTAAACCTAAAAAATTTACATTTTCTTCTAACCTACAGACATATGTCATCTTTTTGTTACTGTCACAATTTTTTTGTCAAAAGAAAAATCAAAAAGTGTGGTTGAAAGCAAGAAAAATACATTTTCTCTTTTAAACTATGAATTTGGTTTTTTTTAATTTCCATTATTTCCATTACTTCCATTACAAATTCAGAAATAGCCATAATATATTAGGAATAAAATAGATTTTTTTTTTTCATTTTTTCAGTCATTTACATTTTTTTATCCAATCTGTATAAATTGTTAAGGACACTGCTATCATGTTATTGCATCTGTATTTGCTGACAGTAGGTAGGGAACAGCATAATGAAAAGATCGATTTTACTTTACCTTCCAATTTGGAAGATGGTCCTTGCAGAAGTATGAGGAATTTACTGACATTTTTGACATCAAACGTCATATTATTAAAATCAAACTTTTTTTTTACCCCCTCCAAATTTCAATTTTCTGTTTAATCTGTGAGTTTAATTTACTGTTTTATCATCTTGTATTTATGGTCCGGTTTCTTTCTCTCAACCTAGTGCAGTGAACCACATTTAGATGATTAGCTTAGTTAGTTCTTGATTAAATTGTTATTTCACACTGGTTCTTCAAGAATTTCTGGAACTGACTGACTTTCTCCTTTCTGCTTTTCCATGACCAGCTACACCGTATCCTCATCTACCTTGTCAAAGGTGTTACTACTGGCAGCAGCAGGCTTTAATGCCTGCCCTTAAAATTAAAGTGCCTCCCAGGACAATTTGCTCAAACAGCTGAAATGACTTTCCTCAACAAAACAAAGGAGTTGTATCAATAGAGTTATCGTATCAGTTAAAAAATGAGTTGAATTATCTTGTCCAGAACTGGTAGTGCTTCAGTCCTCACAGGCGCAGTCTCAGTAACACATGGCTTTGATTAGACCTGGGCAAAACATTGGTAAGGCTATTAGCCACGCTGTAGACTTATGTCTTCAGACAGAAATTGGAAGTTTTTGTTAAATGAGGAATGTAAAAGATTTAGACAGAGACCTTCCTCTGACTCAAAATATGAAGTGACATGACACTTCCTGCATTAAAGAGAACGTTTTCTTACAAAACTGTCACGTCCATTATATAAAGAAGATTTAGTGTCCTGGATTATGAAGATATTCTCATAAATGTCCTGTCAATTATGGCTATACAAAGTAACCCAAATGAAAAATATAAACACTGAGGGCATAATTCATCGTGGATTACATGCTGCAAAACAACAGATATATAATTACTTGCATTTCAAAGACTGAGTAAATGAAGTCTGGAAATAATAGTGCGCAAGAGAGTTGTTAGTCTCTTTAAAAAATTACCCTTTTATACTCAGTTTCTACAGCAAAACTGAGGCTAGGAAGTCCGGGATTCTTTTTCCTTTCTGTATTTGACTGTGCTGCTGCCCAAATTACTTTCTTTTATTATTCCAGCTGTAGCATGAACACTGTTAATTTCTTTCCTTTTAGACCAGTCACTCTATCTCTTAAGGAGTCATTATAGGTATTTGTTAATTAAGCTAATGTGAGTTAACTTGTGAGTGCATCTTTGCTCTTTTTAGGCACCCAGCAGTTATTAAAAATGAAACAATCCCTTGTTTTATTTGAAGGAATAAGGAACCAAAGGGCACATGCAACTTATGACATTTGAAAAACTAAATTATGAATACAATTAACTTTTTCAGAATACATTTAGCCCAACTTGTACACAATCCAGTGACTTCACAAAAGTCACTTTTTTACTTCAATGAGCTTAATGTTTTGTAATGACACTTCTGAAATATGAGAGAATTTTGCTGGTTTCTCAAAATGAACTTCCTCTTTAGTAATTTTTAAAAATATAACAATTGACATGTCTTCCCAGTCGCTCGGGATTCTCATGAGGATTCTTTTAAGTGTTTTCCCCCCAAATGCATAAATTCCAAACTTTGTGTTTTCCATAGCACAGATATTGAGACATTAAAAGTATTGCAAAGTTTATGCACCTCTAATTTATCAAGGTTCAATCCCTTGCATGTGTCTGGAAAGCAAGTGTGTGCCTAGTGACACGTGTCAAAAAATAATAGTCTTCTCAAGGTCTTGTAGAAAGCTATATATGTATGTACCTTTGGTTGCAGAGATATTTTTTAATTAATAAGAGAGATTTCTTGAATTTCCCTATGTTTGGGGGTTGAATATTGTAAACGTTACCAAAACCTAGGCAACTGTGAGCTAATTCTCCATGAAGATAGGTGATTTGAGTTCCACCTAAGTTAGCCTCTTGAGAGATTTTACCAACATTTTTCATACTCTAAAGCATTTGAACTAAACAGAAGATTTGTTAAAAAACTCTTACAGTGCAGTGCAAGTGTTTTTTCTGCAGTCTGGTTGAGAGACCCAACTCTATACCTTAATCAGCTTTTCTGTCCCACAATGATGACCTTGACTACTTTTGTGAAGATTGTGGTGATCATCCTTGGAGAAACTATGGCTGTTAGAAGAGGTCTATTTTCAAAGAATTCAAAGGGAAGACAGAGAAGAAATGGTGATTTGCACTGCTAGAGATTATATATAGTCTCTGTAGAATGTGTGTGAAAATACCTTTTGTTCATTGAAATACTACTGTTTGATCTCTCCCTCACATCTCCAGGGTAGCCTCAGCATTTTTTATAGAAATGTCTGAAAATGCTGCTCTGACCAAGAGCTGAAGAGAAGAAAGAAAACCCAAATCCTGATTAAATGATACCAAACTCTACTTGCCTACAATACGTGCAGAACCCACATGGCCTTCTATTTTGACTAAATTTGCCCTTCTTTGACAATGCAAAACCTGCTTAAATTGGTCTAAAGCAATACTTTCCCCCTTCCCCCGTATTTATGCTACAAAATCTCCCCTTGTGTATAGTGTAAATTCAGTCCAAATTGAGCTGCCAGTCATTTCTGAGTAGGTTATGCAGGAGATGTTAAATGTGAAAAAGGCAAAGCTGAGAGGACATTGTAAGATGGGGGAAAAACGAGACTGTCATGGTGTATGCAATTAGAAGTTTAAACTGGAATCTGCTTTGCTCATGCAAACATCAATCAAGATGCTGCAGCAGAGAAATGTTTATCTATGGTGTAGTTAGGAGAGATTCTCAGCCACTTTTCTAGTGCAGTGTTAGAAACTAGTATAGTTGCTAGTTAAACAAAGAGAACATTGTGTACATATATCCTAAGATTATGTATTTTATGCAAGCTTGATTGCATACTTTAATTGCACTATAATCGCTAAACATATCTGCTTAGCATGATTTTATTTTTTAATTAAATCAAAATTCTTGGTATTAGACAAGAATTCTGGTGTCACATTTACAGTTCATTAGATTCATAATTAAAACGTGCAACTAGACTAGAGAATTAGAGAACATTTAATTTGGAAAAGCATTTTATTTCATTGCTTCTGTAACAGGCTAGGCTAGGTGTCTAAAACTGAATTGTACATGTAAAAACTACATCCTCATTGCAAGAGGAGGATTTAATTCCATTACTAACATACATTCACGGATATAAGGCTAATACATTATACATTTAAAAAATCACTATAGCATGCATGTTACAGATATGTCTCCACCTCAGTCTCATGGATTTTTAAACCACCACTACAATGCAGAAAGAACAGAACAGTGAGGTTATATGGATATATATAATATTAATATTGTATAATGTATAATACAATATATAGTAATGTATGATAACCAATGTTATATCAAAACTGGATAAATGTAAATAGGGTATTGTCTTTCTCTGACTACTTGTATTAATTTAGGCAATGAAACAGGATAGAATCCAGTGCTGACTTGTTCACATTTAGTGACCGTTTATCTTAAAACTAAACACATATTCTGCCTTAGTACTTCTACTCTAAAAGTAAAAATGAATAAATAACAACAACAAATAGGGATTTGGAAAGGATGGTAAGGAGTACATATTCTGCATAAGAGAAATTTTATCTATAGAGAAGATGTGTGTGATGAAAATGAAATACTCTTAATCTGATTTTTAATCTCTTGTCAGAGACAGGATTGATAAGAAACAGTGAGAACACTATTTTTTCTCAGAACTCCTTGGGTTCCCTTTTGTGACTCCTGAAGGAACTGCAGTCTTGACCACTGAGAATCACGTTGTGGAAGTGCTTCAGCAACCAGAGAACTAACAAAGGTCAGGAAGGTATTTCTGTTTGGGGTATGTTCTCCACAACTAGAAGGGGTATTATTATACTTATTACAGTTGTATGTTACGGCAGCTTCATGTTTTTCTCTGAACCTTTTATTTGGTCACTTCTGAAAAGGGGTTTGGTTGCTAAATGAATCATGTTTCCTTTCTGAATTCCAGGCAGTCACCCTGGGGGTTCACTCACTGGAGTCCATACAAAAGCTGTTTGTGCAACCCAATAACAGTATCTGGAGTAAATGTGGAAAACTTGCTTCTCATGTAGTGAGCTTTCAAGCCAAATACTGAAGTCTTTGTCATTCTAAAATATGAAGCTACTCCTGGCTCCATGTGCACGTTGTCTAGAGGGTTTGGTGCTGTTTGTTTAACACATTAGTACACTTCCCTGTTATTGGTGATCCCAAAAATGCCCTTTAAATGAATGTACAATCAGTTGCTAAAGCAAAGGGGGTAAGGGAGGGCTACGAACAGCAGTAAAATTTCATACTTCAGAAACTGTTATTAGAGCAAAAAATTTATGAATGTAACAAAAAGAGGAATAGTTGTCTTTCATCTGAATAACAGAAGAGATGGGGATAACCTGCTCTTTCAGAACCAGATGGTGGAGAAGGATGTCTTCTGCACTGACAAACGATGGTAACGTTGTTTTCCATCTCTGTGCCACCTACTGCAGTTGGCGAGCAGGTGGGGAAAGATCTGCCATGAAGGCAGAAGAGGGTGACCTGTTTCCTAGGACTCTCAAGAGACAAAACCCTGCAATATGACAATTACAGTTACGCCAAAACAAGTTTTATTTAGGTTAGTGTGTATTTACAGTACATTTACACTCCAGGTACAGATTAGATATTTGGTACAGGATTCTAAACCTACTGATTTACTAAGCAATAAGCTCTCCTTGCCATAAGTTTATATTAATCACATGTATATTGTGTATGTGTGTGTGTGTATACATACATGTGTGTATATACTTATATGACTACATATATGACTCAAGGTAGCTGGTGAAAATAGGACCAGATCAGTGTTCTGGTACCTAAAACCACAATCTCTCTGTATAGGTACTCTCATTAACATGTTTATCTACTATAAACCCATGAGAAGCTATTTTTCTCCTTCTGATAGGGAAAAAGTATGGATTTCAACATGTGACATTTTCATTGATGCCTATAAAATATTGTTCAATCCCTGTTATTGAATTTTTATGCTTTCTTTACATGCATTATCAATATAGGACTAATAATTTAATATATATGATAATTATATTATTTTCAGATAAGTTTCTGTATGCTTGAATTAAAAGTTAAGTAGTTTTCAACATAAAGGATGTATATTGAAAAGAGCATTCCATTCCCCCTAGGATTTGAACATAAGTTCTCGATTTTTAAAAGCAACTAATAATTTGATAGTTTTGTAAGTTGTTTCATTCTTTTATTAAAAGAATTTGTAAAACTCATAGTTATAAAGTCATAAAATTATTATCTTTCTTTAACCTTTTAATACAGTAAAAGTCAGGAATATCTACCCTGTTAAAACACAGTTCCACAAATCCACAGGGTGTGAATACTATGGTGTAACATTGTATTTGACTTGACATTGGAGAAAAACCCTCCAGCCTATCTTTTTTTTTCCTAAAACATGTGCTAAAAGGATGTTTAGCATGACTGTCTTTTAAATCTTTTATCTGAATTTCAGCTCAAATGTATCATTTCCTTGTAGACTTGAAGTTAAATTTCTAATATGTAATTCTTGTTTTCAAGACAGGTGATGACGGGGAGAAAACGAAATGATGATAGAGAAGCAAAACAAGTAAGTGGTACACCAAATGTGTAAGCTATCACCAGCCTGTCTGCTTCAGATAGGATGCCTTTGCACATTTCAGCTTCGTTTATGTACTGGGAAATCAGAATATTGCTATTATGATCAAGAGGTCATATTTCTTCCTTCATAAGTCCCTCTACTTCAAAAATGAGGCAATTAATTGCTAGTCTTGTTTTCTACTCATTACAGATTTCTTTTCTCCACTTTTTCCTTTTAGTTTATGCTCATGACATTTCCTTTCAGTTTGTATTATGACATATATTTGAATATGTCACTGGTTTAGAACTTTCTGTTTGTAGAAAATTAATTGCTTTTTGTTTATCTGTTTTTTAATTTCAACTTGGAATGAAAACCAGAAATGCAGATTTTTATGAAATGTATATGACAGCCCTACTTCTAGTTTCAGTCTGCTTCAGTCTAGCTTCGGAACTCTTTGTGTCACTGTTTGTACCCCTTCCACCAATATTTGCAATCCTAGTAAATTTTTCACTGCAGACTCTGCTACAGAAATACGACAAATACCTTATACTCGATGCACTTGTTAAATGAATTAATGACTTTTGAGCATAATTGAAAAATATAGTGGAAAATTAACCATAAAGAGATTATTTTTTTTCTGTTCTTGGATTTCAATATATGTTCTATAAACCAAGAAAAATGAGAAAGTCCTGCAATATGAACACTGACCAGAAAATATTCTAAACCAGAATTATTTAAAAGAAGAATTTTCTTGTTAAGAGTCCACAGCAGGACTATCGGAGACTGAAAAGTAAACTCCATCAGTTGTATGGTATGGGTGCTTAGAATGGTAAACATAAGGCACCTGAGCTTCTATTACTAATGACAATAAGAGATTTAACAAATGCAGTGTCTGTGTCCTGTCTGTCTCAATTTCATCTTTAAAACACACTTTTAAGACTCTTGTAGTCCTGAGAAGCACTGAGAAAGCTATCTTCTAAATACCATTTCTAAAATCCAGTATAAGTTAATATCTGTGGCGGCTGTCATGTTTTCCAATACACCCACTTCTTGTGAGAACATTGAATTTGATTATTTTTCTTAATGTTTTGATGTACACTGTTCTCTCTAGTCTTTAATAGTCATCTAGCAGCTCTGAGAAAACCATTTTCAGTGAAAGACAAAGGCCAGCTTACGGAAATCTATCCTAAGACACAGAAAATGTAATTGACTCTATAAATAGAAAATTAAGTTTTGCTTTTGAAGTGGGAAGCAGTGGAATAATTTCCAGTATAGAGGCATTCTTTATTTCTATGAGACAGGTCCTATTTTTGTTTTATTGAAATTAATGTAATAAAAATATCGGTACCAAGGACTTTGATTAGAGAAGGATTAACTCTCTGAATATTGATTGACATTTATCATAGAAATAATATTTGGACCATAACTTGGAACACAAATACTTGTATAAGGACAAATGTGTGTTACTGTTGCTATCATCAGTTTAAAATCGATGATACTGCTCTGTAGCGCTATGCCTGGCCTTTCTCATTTTTCACTGGGAGCTCATAAATATTTAGTTTAGTTTCTATATTACGTGAGAATTTAAAATACATCAGATAGTGTCATGAGCTTTACCTATATATCAAGTAATCCCAGATAACTTACAGCCAAAAATAATAATACATTTGATATGATTGAAATAATAAATTTCAGTTTAGAGAAGAGACTTCAGGGTCACTTTCTGCCCATGTCTAATAGGAATAAATCCAGAGAGGCCAGTAGAGTAGAGATAATTCAGCAAATCTCAGAGAGTCAGGCTATTATTTGATTTGTTCTGTTAGCACATCCCATCATGAAGCTGGATGGAAAGCCACACAGTGCCTGAGGACGTGCCCAAAGCCTACAGGCTCTCGTGCATGAGCACATTTCAATGACACTTGCCACATTGATTGCAGTCAGAGCTCTTGACTCATGAGTAGAGAGAAAATAACCCCACTCTGCCTTAGACCTTCTGTCCACTTGTTGCTTTCAAATATGGTCTGTGCAAAATCCAGCTTCAGCTTTTCAAGATTGCCTAGTACCGTTATTAGGAGACAAAATATCAAGTAAATTTTATAAAATTGTCAATAGCTGGGGCAAAATTAAAGCTGTGACATGTCTCAGTACAGAAATTGTCTATATTGAGCTCTTACTGGATCAAGCCATGAAAGAAACATGAAAACAGAAGAACAAGTTGTACATTTCTTGCAAGGTATGGATGGAGCATGTGCATGGAAGGGAAAGAAAGGAGGATTATTATTTAACAAAAGTGTGGTTCTTGGTAAAATACATTTACAGATTTAAAGCTATTAATGCAGAATAGCAGACTTATAACTAGACATTAAAATCAGAAGACTGGGCTGTGTGTTTTTTTGTTTTTCCAAAGTTCTTCCTGAAGGAAAGACTCATGATTATTATTTCAGTCCTTCCTAAGTTTAAGAAAACAGTTACTTGGTCAGACTTGTTTAAAGTTAAGATGTATCTGAATCAAGATCTAAGCTACATGCATAAGGACAGTGGCTACTTGTTTTTGGAAAAAGATTATTAAAATAAGTCTCCTGTTGGTAATTCACTGAGGTTTCATTTCAACAAGCTGCATATATTTCATTAAATTTGCTTCAATCAATTATATCTTTTGCTTTAATTAGTTTTATGGTCTAGTGTATGAAAAGATGTGCTCATGTAATTTCATACAAAATTGATTGTAATTACCAGAGCTGATAATTTGGCATCAATTCAGGGATTTTTTTTTTCTGTAATTTCTTTTAAGCAATAACTATGTAATTCTATTTTTACAATTCTTTAAACTTTGACACATTTGTAAACAAAGACACATTTGTAAAATGATGGAATCAAAATTTAATT
The DNA here is from genome assembly GCA_013400135.1 of Rhinoptilus africanus. Taxonomy (NCBI): domain Eukaryota; kingdom Metazoa; phylum Chordata; class Aves; order Charadriiformes; family Glareolidae; genus Rhinoptilus; species Rhinoptilus africanus. The sequence goes on from VXBO01000478.1 coordinate 90,449, forward strand.
TTTCATAGTTAAATATTCAATTCCTTTAAATGATTGAAAAAAAATACAGTGAATTTGAATAATTCACTTAGGTTTTTGAGCACTATTGTTTTGAAATAATTAAGCTAGACAATATTTACCACGTTATTACAGGCAGTTTCATTTTCTTAGATGCACAATAGCTTAACAGATTATTAAAATAGCTTTAAAATGCATTTTCTACCTTTTCAATCATATTCTTCTGGTATTTTCTGTATTTGTCACAATAAGGGATAGATAAAACCATCTATCATATGACAGTGATATTATGCACATAGAAGTCCTTTGATAAGTATGGTGATAATTAAGTTTTCTCATTTATCTGTCAGGATTTTTGAAAAGGTGTAACAAAATTTCTGCTTAGCTTTGTCTGGTTAATCAGTGTCTTTATTACTAGTAAAGTAGTAATATTTCCTTTATTGTCTTTCTTTCATTTCCAGGTTTTTCCCTTCAATGGCTATGGAGGAACCTGGAATAACTTCAGGAACTTTTACTGGTTTATTCTGAAAATGTTGCAGTTCTTTAAAAATAAGTAAACTTGATTTTCTTTCAACATCTACGACTATTTAAAAGTCTATTTTATAGTACCCTGTATTAGGGTCTAGATCTATTGCAGCATACTGTGTTAGCTAATAAAGTTACAAAGGCAAACAATAAATTTATGTTAATACAGGTTTCAAGAAAGCTGTCGCTGAAAGGGAGATTACTGATTACACACCCTCATTAGGAATTTCTTAAGTAGGGTAACTGCTTTTCACAGCTGTGGCCTCTGAAGATGTAAAGAAAACATCTTTTGTGGTCTAATTAACCGATAGATGGCAGGGAAAAAAGCAAAGACAGTGGGAAGATAAATGCTGAGGAACAGGCTGCTTCATTTCCATGGTTCTGTGTCCTGCATTTTGCTGTTGTTAACTGTTAGGGAAATCTTAAAGTAAAAACAAAGTGTTCCAAACAACCACATTACTACAATTTAACAATTTACTGTTTCTCAGTGGTGTCTCAGTCAGCGACCCTGTGATTCTCTAAGTTTATTTCAAGTGCAGAATTAAATATGTTAGTTCAAACTGCTATAATTACTCCCTATGAATATTAATTGTTTTAGAGGAGCTAGAGAATCTCACTGTAAGAGAAAATGAATATGAAATGAATATTTATTTTTGACTTAAATATGACATTTATTTTTCTCCTAGGTTTGGGTGAGAGAATTTGCTGGCTTTTCACTATGAATTTCCACTGTAAACTTGTATAATCCTGAAAGAAGATACACAACAGCAAGTAGTGATAACCCTTCACACTTGCAAAGGTAAACCACAAGAGTGGAATTACATAAAAGCCTGATACTAATGTGAAAAGACATCCAATGAAAAAATGCAAGACTCGCTCTTCCATTCATGTTCCTTCTTTCCATGCAGGACTTTCTATGACTGCAGTTTGTGTCTAAAAAAATTGACTTTGTCATTAATTTTTTTTTATTTTAAGTAGATTAACCTTGTTTATACTAAAAATCTCAAATTTAATTAATTGTACCAGGATTCTTTTTAAGTTTAAATGTATATTAAACATTTTAAAAGTATCTTGAAACTAAAATTGAATTACAGTGACCCAGATGGTTTAAAATTTTCCTTTAATGGGTGTTAAAGGCTGAATTATACTTAATTCTTTTTATATTTTTCTGAGAAAGTAGAAAATTTCCTTGCTAAATGTAAATAAGGTTTGATATACCATATTATACAGTTTCAGCTGTGGGGTTTTTTTCAGTATAAAGTAATTACAGTAATAACCATGCACTGATGAGGGCTACAAATAATCTTACTGCAGTATTTTTTAAGGCCACTCGCAAGACTGAAGATTGCATGGAGCAGAAGGCATCGGCAAGACCAAACCCCACATGTAATGAGAGGACTGGGCTAACAGCATATCTGTCAGCAAGCCCTTCCTAAAGACTCGGCTGCATCCTTGCCAGTAACTTTGCTGACCACAGTGAGCTTGCTCCGTGAGACTTATCCTGAAACGATGCAAGAGGGTCATCAATTGTGCTCTCCTTTGTTTGCAAATAGATCTAGAGTCTTCTGGACCCCCATGTAACACACTATTTTTTGTTCTGTTTTGTTCTGTTTTGTGTATTTTTTATGTTCACAGTAAATAATTTTTTATAAATCTAAAAACCTAAAATTAGTCTACAATCAGAAGAGCATAAGATAAAAAAGCTATTTTTTCTTTTCCTGCAGGTGTCTGAGTTAGTTAGGAACCAAAATCCACTCTTCCTACAGTGAGAAAAATCAAAGCGTCTGTATGAAAGCGATGAACAGTACCTCTTCAAGTAAAATAAACAAGGCAAATCTTTATCTTTTTCATTTATAGTAGGAAGCCACGAAGTTACTGTGGTTGCAGTTATGTGGATGCAGGAGCTTTCTAAATATGAATAATGTCTAGATTGCTTATTGATCTCTTTCTTTTGGTTCATAACTTGCTTTTGGATGTTTTGCTTAGTTTTGTACAAAAGTTTGCATTGGACAGAAAAGGGAGGAAAAGGGGCAAACTTCTGGCTTCCAGTATAATCCATTTGCTAGCTATGATAGTGTTCTTTTTATAATGTAGTGTCTTCAGTTTTTGGTGATGATTTCCTACAATAAGGTCCGTCCTTCCACACTAGAACTTCACTGGAGTAGAACTTGCTAATCTTAACCAAAGCAATGATGAGCAGTGACATTCATGGGAACATGTTAAATTCCTTCTTTCCACTGAGACTTGAACTTCTTTAGTTATTATTTCAGTAATGAGGGCTGATTCAGCAGGTGGGATGAGTTGTAGGGGAGAGATTAGAACTAAATATGCTTTTACTGCACTATCCTGCTTCCTGGTTTCAGGAGAAAAAAAGTATTGCTCCACAATTCTGCTTCATCCCTGGTAACAGTCCTCGGCAAACACTGTTGGCAGAGTACCAGCTCCCTCATTTCTTGTCAATCTCCTCTTTTTCCCCCAGTAATTAGGAATTTTACTTTCATTTTGTCATGTTTGTGGGTCTCCATTTATCAGATTATAGCCTCAGTTCCTCTTTTAGCCCAGGTTAAAGGTTACTTGTTTACAAATTCCCTTCTTTGCCTTTAAGTGTCCCAAATTCCTACCACTGGTATTGCAACAAGGGGGGGGAAGTACTTTTGTAATTAGATAAAATTATATGGTTCTTTTTGAGATGTACAAGACAGCGTGTGAGCATTATGAGATCCGTGGTTACTGGTGGCTTTCAGAGGCTGTGTCTTCATCTGTATGACTCAGGGTGGGAAAGAGCACTGCAGTCCTGCTTTGCTTTGGTCAGAGAATGTCATAAATCACAGAATGCTCAGCACACTCCGCAGTGCTTCCCTTTGACTTCAGTGCCTGAATCCAAATGAAATTGTGTCTTTGCCTGGAGAGCCAAGGCTCACTCGTGGTGTACAGTACTTTCCAGCATGAGAAAGGCATCTATTGTCCTACTCTCTGTGACTGTTCTGTGAAGAATCAGACTGCATAAAATCTGATCTGGTAAATGATTGAATTATACTTCCTGGAAGAACTAGGCAGTTGGACTTAGATTTGCTACTCAGACCTTGTGGTGGATATCGTCCCGTTAGATTTTAAACAAAAATTTTACCTTGGGCAAAACGCTGCCCTTTCAAAATTACATGCAGACTTCTTTTGATGAAAGAGGACTATTTCTGTACAAACGGATGTTTACCCGTGAGAATTAAACTTTGTGTTAGGTGGTTTTTGGTCTTCAAAGATGTGAGATAGAGGTTTTATTTCTCAGGAGTAACAGCCTCAAATGATGGAAGCTGGGCATTCAAAACCAAGATTTTATGAAGGTATACAGGGGGAGTAAGACAATACAGGAGAAGCCGCTGAGCTCTATGGGTCTTTCCTACATACTGTTCTGACAGTAGGCAGCTGAGAGAGCAGAAATCATACTATTGATAGAGTTGTGAGAAATCCACGGGATTCTGCGCTTTCCATTTTCTTCTTACTATGCTTGCTGACTCCACAAAATGCTGAATTTAATTTCCCTTAAGCTTTTCCATAATAACAAAAGCATTATAGAAGAAGTAAATGTAATTCTCTTCTAGATTGCTAGACTTGAAAAGGCTACAATTTTGCTACTTCTGTGGTATATTTTTTGAATATAATTTAGATTTATAATGCGAATGAAAATGTAATCTATAGTCATTATCGATAAAGCAGCGACTGTCCAAATTAGTGAAAGTGAAAATAAGTACTGCTTGGAAAAGGTGGACATAATGAGAAATGATGAAACTGCCATTGGATCCTTTAGGAGAAAATTTGACTTTGTTTTATTTAAAAGAGATTGATCAACAGCACTTTCCAAACCTTTGGTATTTACACTAGACAAATAGTTTACTAGCACAGCTGAGTTCCTTAGGACTTGTGTCTAAGTAAAAGCAATATCATAATTATTGTCAAATCACTGCAATTGTCTGGTGACACTTTTGCTTTGTATTCTCATCAGGCACGACCTCACATTCTGCAAGGTCTCTCCAAATGTTGACTGAATTGGTCATTTATTGATCACACCTTCATGTTAATGCAGTGTAACATTTCACATGCAATTGAGACGCTTATTAATTCAGAGGAAAGGTGGCAGATTGATTCCCACAGGAATCTGCTGAAACATACATTAAGTTACCAGAAGCAAGGATATCGAAGATATAGTCTTCTGAAAGTTATAGGATATTGAGGATATAGTCTTCTGAAAGTTATAGGATATTGAGGATATAGTCTTCTGAAAGTTTCTTTAACTGCATCTGTATTTAAAGAAACTTATAGACGTTAAATACAGTAGTTTCAGGTAATTCCAAATGGTCATAATAAAACCCTTAAAACATATGCATGATTACATGGAAACCTTATATACTGTGAGGGTAATAGATATATTGAATTATGAAAGCCTAGTACTCTCTGAGCATTAACAGAATGCATCTTGTAGGCTTTCTCGTATGTGATATATTAAAAATATAGCCCACATACAAACTGTTTTCAAGGCGACAATGTTAGTTTACAGTGCACAGAGTCTTAGATAAATTGCCTTCTAGTTTATTGGGAAAATAAAATAAATAGAATAAAATTATTTTACTATCTGTTTTACAAACATTTGATTTATTTGAACTTTAGAGATACAGGGACCCAAATCCTAATTTACTATGTCATTAAGTAGAAAAGAATGTAAAATCTTATACATCTAGTATATTTGGTGATTGTGGAATAAATTATCTATTACTTCCCCAAACAGATTCTCAAATATCAACTCACAAATACACAGGACATAATTATATGTATTTTCACAAGAATATGCCATAAACCAGAGTTGTTTCCGCTGTTTCCATAGCTAGTAATTTATGCAGAGGTCTCAGTAGTTCACTAGGAGCAAGTTATGAAGGGCGCCATGTGGCAAGGACATATGTTTCCAAACTGTCTGTACAGTGTTACTTCACTGGAGCTGTGCCATGGCTGCAAACAGATAAAATAATTTTTTTCCATACAATTTATTTTTGCGGAATTTAAAGGTATTAATTTATACTTAGATTAATGCAGTTATATCTCAAAGAATAATCAATGTTGGGCTTACCTTCCTATTCATTGGTGTTTGGTTTTTGTTTGGGTTTTTTTAATTACTAAAAGTGTGCAAGTTTTCACTAAAATTTTAATCACATAGAAAAATTATTTTTAAAAAGTAAATTTTCAGAGGAAAAATGATAGAATTAATATTTCAATTTGCACCAAAAGATATTAATAGAAATTCAGCTCCATACATACCAGCTCTTAAGGATATATATTTGACTTGAATTATTTTTCTCAAAATTGATCAGATTGAAAATATAATAAATGTCAACTCAAGAAAAATTATGTATGTTCATAAAGTTTTACAAAGTAAATTCAGAGTTTTAAATTCTTTATATGCTGATCATTGAATTAATATCCCCCAACAAATGTGACTATAAATGAACTGTGACTGAACTTGAAGATTGTTGAGATCAAGTACACTGTGTCCAATTATTATATATAGGGATTCATGTGAAATTTAGATTTGGGTTCACACTAAATGCTCACCAGTTTCAAAGGATATATTCTAGTCTCACGTTCCTCTCCATTTTTAAACTATTTAAAAAATATATATTTGCAAATGGCCACTTTGTAGAATGTAACTGTTATGCCTAAAATGAACTTCTTTAACTTGAATCCATAATCTATGTTTAAATCCACCTCTAGCCATATTCTTATGCTAATATGAAAACTGTAATTTGAGTATTTTATGCAGACTGTGTGGGATGCTCAACTAGAGTCGAAATAGTAGATAAACTGTTATTTTTAGTGTGAAACACTGCAAGGTTTCTACGGTCTTCATTAGCAGCTTCAGTTTTACCTGGCCTTAACTTTGCACCTGAGACACATGCTTATCTGAGTTGGAAAATGTGTCCATAACTGCCTTTAACTTGAATGTTTTAACTTAAATGTTTTGCTTTTTCTTGGGTGAAGATTCATCTCTAACTTTAACAGAACAGAGCAATATTTTGAGAACTGACCACCTCAGCATTCTCTGGTCCTGGCCCAGGCGGCAGGTAGGCTTCAAAGCAGCACAGGTCCAAAAGAAATCCCCAGTTTTACTTATGTGCTTTCACAGTTGTCTGTACTTTGCAGGCACTTCCATACACTAACGATGTCTTCTGCCATTTTCTGCTGCCCTTCCCTCCTACTCTTGGCCCTACTAGAATTACTATTTCAGAATCATGAGTTCTGCTTGTTCTGGTAGGGGTGAAGACTTATTTTAACCAGAGCAGAGGACAGCTTCACAGCTACAGATAAAATATTTGTACGAAGGAAAAAAAGGGCAGGACTTAAGGTCACTGTTTAAGCAAGGAGTGACATTTCTTAGTCATTATTTCAATTTCAGCTCTCCAAGCCTTCAGGTGACTCACAACACCTGGTTGGGTCCAGCAAGGAAAGACAGAACGCGAGGAGGAAATAACAAGCATCTGTATTTATTCCCAAAATTTAGCCTGAGCAAGTGATAGCCTCTTTCCCACAGATAATTCCAGTGAGGATCTGGATAGAGAGGGTTTTTACCAGTGAACATTAGTGCTTAGGGAGCATTTGTCATCTAGATCTCAATGGTATTTCCTTTGCCTCCAAATCACTCTTTCAGTACCGTAGGCAAACATGTCATTAAAGACCATTCAAAATTTAAGCTCCCTTCGGCCAGAAGAGTAGGAAAAATTATTAGAAGGTTTAGTGACTAAAACCTTCCAGACAGTAGTTAACCTGGCGAGCTGCTTTAGCAGAATTACAAGTGGGCTTGTTTAGTAGTAGTGGGGTGGTTGCTCTACTTCTTCTGGGAACATGAGTGAGGTGAAGTGTGATGACATCCATGGCTGGCCAGAGCTTTGAGGTGCAGGTGCACAAACCCATCTGTGGGTCTGCACATCTGCTCACACAGCTTCCCAAAGATGGCCCAAAAGCTCTTAAAATGAGGTTTTCTTAGTATCTGAACTATAAATTTTACTCACGATTTAGAGAATGTATTTTCACAATATTCCAGGAGAAAAGTTCCTCTAAAGGCATATATCCTGCTGGATATCTCAAATGCACCTGGCAATCTTCAGTGCAAGACTGGTCAACACTGCAATTATAAGATTTATCTTCAAGTTATGTTATGTCTGTGAGATATATAGCCACAAAGACAAGTGCAATCTCAGGAGAGATTCCAATAGCAGATCTTTTACTGATTGTTTGGGTTTTTTCACTCTTTGTCTTCTAGTTTTGTTTAAAAGAAAGTGTCAATTTAAGCATTGCAAAAGCTGCTCAACATCTGAATGCCTCTTTAGAAAGATATCTTGGTAGTGACTGGATTCAAATATATAGAAATACCACGGTTGATATCGTACAGGAATTACATAGTGATGAACTATGATATGTATTGGCTTTAATATACATGATAGTATACTATTAAGCTCACTTTACTGATGAATTTACTAGAAAAGACCCTAGAAAAGACAATTCTTTTAATGATGTCATAATTATGTTAGATGACATGATTATGTGCATTGCAAGCTTTAGCCTTGAACAACTCCTAAAATGCAAGAAGGAAAAGGATCATTTTGACCTGTATCTGAAAACTCATTCACCTAAAAAATATCTTTACTGTGCTCTTTCATGGTGCTGTGCAAATTTAGTTTTTATTGCAAGTGAAACAACAGCCACACATCTGGCAGAAAAAAGGAAATAAATGTATTAGGGATGTGTTCGTACATGCAAAATGTTGATGAATAGAGCAATTAGTCAACCAGTGGCTTATCATTATTTATTCATCCTTTCTGGCAATTACACACTGCTCGGAGTGATTTATTTCTCTTTGTTTGTAAATGGTTCTGCATGCCTGAGTATCCAGGGAGGATGTGTGGATATCTTGGGTATATCAAGCTCTACACTGCAAGCTGCGGCTGCCGTTTTCTCTTGCAGTTACATGTGGCCTGAGGGACTACAGGTTTTCATCATGAGCTGGTCTTCCTTGATTCAGTTGGGGAACTGGAATCAGGGAAAGATGTTATATATGGGAAATGCAGTCTTTGTGAATTCTAGCCCTGAGTAAAATAGCGAGAAAGCCGTTCTGTTCTGTAAGACTGAGCAAGGACTTTAGCTACGTATGGACCTAGTTGAGGCAAATACTGATGCAAGTTCTCACACTCCTCTGAGTAAAAAATTAATTGAAATAGCTTCCACATTACTTCTTTTGAACACCTTTGAGTCAAATCTGTAATGTTTCTTCTGTGATATTAGCAGAATTCTATGAAGGATGTATTTTTTCAAAGTGTTATCCTTTTATTAAACAATGCTTTATCTTCTCTTGCAGTTCTGCCCCATTCAGGATCTACAGAGATTAGACTCATCAGTAAGATCTTTTTAACTTCTGGCTGTGGCCGCTTCCAGTAATGGAGGAATTTTTGGTGCAGTCTGTTCTGCTGAAGGACACATGAAAGGTATTGATCTCTAGTAAGTGCCAAAAAATGCAGACTCTGTTGCACTGGGAGAAGTGATACCCACAGACTACACAATTGCTCCTGTCTGATTTATGCTATATATTCATATGCCCGGGGTGAAAAGACTTAACAGCGCTTTTGCACATATTCCTCTTAAATAACTCACTTCATTGCTGGTGTATCTGTCCCAACAAATTCTGTCACCACACTACAGAGCTTTTTTTTTTTTAAATTGTCCTACATGTCAAGAGGCATGGCATATACACTGAAATGACCTGATGATAGTTGCAATAACCTCTTTTCTTTCCTTCATTTTCTAATTATCAGTCTAGATCCATTGACTGAAAAGAAGAAGCTGGGGTTTTAAAACCCCAGTATGATTTGTCGGGGCCTGATCAAAGTTCTCACACTACCTGTTGTGCCTTTCTTTGCACTTGTACTAATGCTCATAAAAACTT
>VXBO01000478.1:99961-112174 GCA_013400135.1 Rhinoptilus africanus
AGGGCTTGCAATCTATACCACCTGATGTGTACTAGAAAATATTTTTATTTATGTATTTTGTACAAATGAAACTAAAAGCATACACACACATATGTATACATGTATATAATATAAGACCCATAAATACTACACTCTTGTTCTAAAGGAGAAGGTGAAGAGAGAAACCATATCCCAAGCAACATTTATTTTCTTCTGATTTTTATATTGAATTAATACTAATATCTGTGGTTTGCACTTGACATAGAGACTACAAAAATATCTCCCAAATTAAAAAAAAAAAAGTTTATTGATAAAATTTATTTTAATATTTAATACTAAGACATTGGTACTGACCCATCTCACACAGATTCCCATTTTATTTCATGCTCCACAGTCCTCATACCACAATGTATCTATTAACATTAAACATATGCTTTTGGACACTCATATGCTCAGTAATTTTTATTATTATAACCAAAGAGGTGAAACTGTTGTTTATCCGCCCTTTACAGATTATTTGCTGGTTTTATTTTTATATGAGGTTCAAGCTATATCTTACATTTCCTTCTTCACTTCCCACGCCCAAGGTCATATGAACACCAAAAAGTCAGAACCCAGGTGTGTATGCTTTGAAAGTAATTTTCTATCTTTTCCCCACATCACCTCTCTGTTTAAATTTCCATTTAGATACAGTTAAATCCATAAAATAAAAAATTGCTTCTAAAAACACTTAAAATTGGTGGAGAACAACTTGCAAACCCCACATAAAGGTTAAGAAATAAGGAAAACAGAGTGTGTAGCGAACTAATTTTTTAGTTAAATTGTGGCCCTGCTTCAGCAGGGGGATTGGACAAGATGAAATCCAGAGGTGCTTTCCAACCTCAGCCATTCTCTGATTCTGTGAAATATGGACAACTTTTGTGTTTTTCCTTCCTTAGAAATGAAAATGATCTGTGATTCCTCTTGTTGGAGCTTGTACACTGTACCAGTCTTAACATCGTTTAAACTGCTGGAACTCAAAATTGTGAAAAAGTCAAACCAGCATGATCTTAGACCTACAAGGTAAGATTGATTTAAGAGTGGTCATATGTGCTATCTCTTGCTTTCCTTTGACTGATGAGTGCTTTTGAAATGGGTATGATCTGAATTACAGCAAAGATGACTCCAAATGATAAACAATGCTGACTGTATCTCATTGTCCTTGGTCATACAGAGAGTACTCTGTGCCCAGTGCCCTTTGTATGTATATAGTATTAGGATACGTTTTGTCTCCTCGCTTTCAAATGAATAGTTAACAATAAGCACGAGCTTTGAAGGCTCCTGGTAATGTTCCTACAGAATAAATATGCATTGAGTTTCAAGGGATAATGCAGCTAGCTAGAATGCCCCTAAAGGCATCTGAAAAGTGATCTTTATATTTCTCAGAAATAACAGATTTTACTATAAAGTCTACCTTTTGTAAATGCAGCAAAATATGGTGAGAAGTGAAATTAAAAAAACAAAACAAAACAAAACCAAGAACAATTTCTGTTTGAGATGCACGTGAAAAAAGATTGCATGTTTGATACGCATCTACTCTACACCACTGCAGAGTCATTTTAGAATTGTCACTGGCAGAGTAGTTTCTTTTCAAAACTGTGCTTGTTTAGTTAAAATTAAAAAAATAAATTGTGGCTTAAAAATATTTTAGTTTCACAATACCTGTTAAGTATGGGTATGATAGGATGTCCTTTATTACTCACTGAATTTTCCATAATTGCTTTTAGTTTGTATGCAAAACAAATGAAAAACAATAAAGGGACTAACCTTTTCCTGCGAGCCTGACACACAATGATATGCAATTTCCATTTTCCACTGCACTGTTAGAATGATCAAGCTTTGTTTGTTTGAATTCAGTATTTATGGTTATAAATTATCTACTCATAACCAAAGTCATTTGCATAAGAAAATTATCTTCCATCAAGTATGATTTTACTGCATGTGTTTTAATACTGTAACAGCCTGTTAGCATTATTTGGATAACTAAAGGGATACTGTAAACTCTAATTTAGCCTAAAATTTACCAAAAAAAAAAAAAAAAGGGCTGTTATGAAACTTACCATTACAGCTAGATATTCTCATAAACTGAAGGGGGAAAAAGATCTAAGTCAATTTAATACTAAAATAACTAAAACCAGCTACTGCATCACTAAGAATTTGAAAATGATCATAAACATAACCCAAAGTTGCTGAAGTCAACTGCAAAACTGAAACTGATGTCCCTGGCATTTTATTGTTCAAGCAGAGAGAAAAACAATAAATAACAACATTAGACAAACACGAAACTTAGAATCAAAGGTTTTCCTAGGAGCTTCTCCCTGAACTAAGGAGTGTGCTCAAGGCTCTCCCCAAGCTAAGAGGAACCCTGAAGTTCAGGTGAGGCAGGGAAAATTGATTTTGATACCAAAAGTACACCTACGAGCCATAGCCTTCATGGGTAGCAATGGCTGGTTCACTCCCTTGCGAAAATGGTATGAGTGTGCTAATATTTTTGTCCCGTAAGAGGATAAAGACTTAAGTGTTTGCGGGCTGAGACACCAAGACAAGGAATGAAATTGGGTTATCCCACTGCAGCCTTTGAACAACAGGAAACCTGGGAGGGCTGGAAGCTGGAGTGACTCAGGCCGGCATATCTCTGAAACCACTCTCATACGTTTTTATTGACAGTCACATGCCCCACGTGGGGGAATGGGATTAACTAAATTCAGTGTCCCTTACACATGTTTGACTGTAAAGCATTTTCCTGCATCAAGTCCTAATCTCTACATTTTTTTTCCACTGATTGCCCAGTTGAGAGTGGAAACTTCGGTTTATAAACTTGTAAAATGTTTACTTTTTAGCACAATATATTTTTTAAACCTTTAAAAAACTCTCTGGAAGAGCTAATAAAGCTTACTAGCTGGGGGGAAAAAAATCATTTTATTGCTTTTTCTCCTTGGTTGTTTATTTTTGTCTTGCAGGAAGGGAGGATATCTTAATCTTATTGCGGTGGTATCTGTCTGGAAATAAATTAATCTTTGAGCTTTGGCCCTCTACCCCTTTCCTGAAAAAATCTTTAATCCTTATACAAGTCCTAGTGCTATGGTACATGTCAAAGAGACTTCCTATCGGGTTAGTCAGGCTCTTCCCACATCAGTCATCTGAAGGAAATATGGTACAGAAAGGCTAGTGATTAACTCTCCTTTACCAAGAGTGAAATTATTCCACAAAAGCAGTATATTGTTATTGTAAATGTTTATTCTTCTATTACTAATAGTTATACCAGAGTAGCATTACTCTGTCAACACCTCTTAAAGTTTATTTCTGGACTTAATGTTCTTGTAGCCGCTTTCAAGAGGTCTCTTTCCCAGGAGCTGGGTGAACAAGATAGTCCCAACTGCGTAAACCCTGCAGATACTTTAGTCTTCTTGGGCGCTGCATGTGATGTCCGTCCTGGGATTGTGCAGAATTTCCACTGACATTTAAATCTATAAACTAGTTTTTAAACAATAAACAAACAACTTCTGTGCTTATATGTTCCTGACTTAGATGTGCAAAAGATCATATATATACGATCTAACTCTTCCCAGTGTAGGATGGGAGAATGTAGGAGACAGTAAATGAGAAGAACCTCCGGCTGTGTGAGTGCAGTGAGCTTTAGTTCTTGAAATAAGGCCTGTAACTTCATGAAAATAATTTTCTTTTCTTCCTTTTCTGTATTCACAAGCTTCTTTTGACTGTTGTTTTTCAAAATGGGCACCATAATAACGTATGGAAGGTAAATACTAGTGATACCTTATTCTTCTCAGATAATAATGTTATATTCCATAAAGTGTTTTCCATTGTCTGTAGTAAGAGCGTGGACTGCAATGCATGCAGTGATCACTGCAACAAATATTTTTGGCCTGATATAAAGGGAGCTGAAATAAACAAGTGGTGTAAGAATGGTGAAAAAAGCAAACGTTGGCATTTGAAACAGGTTGGTTGTGTGCTAATTGAACAGGAATTTACACAGAAACAGGCATATTTTGTGGTCAATATACTTGCTTATGAATAGCAAATATACAAACATTCTCTTATTTTGTTAAATATGTAAAAGCAGAATTGTCTCTCCGCATGTTAATGAACAGAATTAAGTTCAGGGAAGAGCAGGGAAGAAAAGTTGTGTAATATATGATAACTGATATGAAAGGGAGATGGAATATTATATGCAAGATGTTACAATCTTCTCCTTTCGTTTTATTCCTACTGTGAAAATGCATCAGAGGTGCATACTAATAATAAATTGAACACAAATTCATGTGCTGGCTGTGTGTCATCATCTGAGCAGTCTTTTGAAGCAATTGTAAATGCTTGTCCTGAGATTCCCATCCCAATCAGCTATGTGTATTGTGAGGAAAACCTAGCTTAATATTTTCACTTATGTCTTCAGATTTTCTTTAAGTACACGTAACCTACCTTAAAAATCATATCAAAACCAGGTAATGATTTTTGCTGGAGGTTGCACGCATGCTTATTGATCAAGGTAGAAACACAATACTGGTCAGTCATCCACATTTCAGGTATTTGTGCTTTTAAACTTCAGTTTAGACTAAGCTTTCTAGATATGTCCCTCAGTACAGAGGGAAAACCACAGAAGTATCTTTTCTTGGGATTTTTAATTTTTTTTTAAATGTCTATTTCTAATTTAATTAATCAAAGTCTACCTGGTGATTGAAGGTGTTCTAAGTTTTACATTAACTGTGTATTTAGGATGTTTCCCTATTCTAGTAGTACTATCTACTTTCCAAACTCTATATTTTACAACAGGGGTATTAAAAACCCATGCTGCTTTAAATGTTGCTCAGACAAAGGTGGTTAAAGACCTAAAATGAGTTCTTGAAAGTGCATTCAGGAATGACAGAATTATTTGTGTGCTCTGAGATGATGTAATTTACTGTAGTGTAATCTGGAAAACAAAATTAGATCAACCTTTGAAAATTTTCTGCTGAACTTCAGCAGACAAATTTCCCTCTTCACAGCAAAATGCATTTCATACAGGTTTTAGTTTTACTAACTTAGGTACCTGAGAGCAGAATTTAGCCTTGAAAAGTTTTCACTGTGTCATTTGCAAGGAAATCTCCCCATGATTTGGTTGGACCAGATGACCTCCAGAGGTCCATTCCAAATCAACCCTTCTGTGATTCTGTGTAAGAGACAAGACAAGCAAAGGTGGAATCACAGAGACTAAGTTTTTTATCACCTAACTGTGACTTCGCTACTGTAAAGGTGCACTGGCAACCATTAAGGTGCTAGCAGTCACTGGCCCTGTAAGGGCTCTTGATTAAATACAACATGAAAGAAGAGCAAAAAAGACACCTCTTGAAGTTCCACGAAAATGCAGTTTATCGATTGCTTAATCTGAACAGTCATTCCTACATATTTGTCATAATATCCTTCTGACTTCACTGATGAAATAATGATTCTTCAATGATATATGTTTTATATATGTTTCCAAATAAGTATTTTTGATCACTTCAGATTTTCTAGGTTTTTAAAATCTTAACTTTAATTTTCCCTTTCACTAACACTTTAACTCTGCACTGAAGTCTTTAAATATTTTCTCTTCAAATTCACTCATAATTTCTTTTCCAACCAAAAAATGTGACACTACTCTCCACTTCTGCATTCATCCACTCACATCAGCGGTCACTACTTTGACCTTGTCAACTTTTTATGATGTATGTATTTGTACGTTTCTTTCTGTCCTTTGATCATTGATCACTTTTCCCCCTTTTTACAATAGATGTGCCAATACCAATTAGTCTTGAGCTGCCTGTTATTTTGTGACCTTTAGAAAGGCCCTGTTGCATGATTTATTTGCTTCTGCTGTGTGTGTTTGGATACTGTTTTGTTGTGGTAGAATCATGAGCCTTCTCTGATTTGGTAATTCATTGCCTTTTTTCTAAATGAAAACCCATCAAGAAATATTGACATTCTCACTCCAGTGGAGACTAGCAAATGTTACCTGGAGAACTGCTCTATTTGATTTCCTAATTTTAATTGCTTGAGGCAATTCCTTCAGCACTTAATTTAATTATAGAGAAAGAGACTTCTAGACACATAGTGAATATGATTCTGCTGTAGGGAGCAGCAGGATCTGGGATACAGAAGTGGATGGAGTGGGAGGAGGTAGGTGTCACACGATGGCAATGAGTAGTGCAGCAATGTGAAGAATTTAAGGGAGGTGGAAGAGAATAAAAAGAAAAGGAGGAGCTGGTGGATACCTTCATGTGGACAAGCAGGATGCTATTTTTGAAAGGTAAGTGTTTTTGGTTTGTTTCCTTTTTTATATCTGTTTTCATGAATATATCGTACATCTTTTGTCTATAATTTTAAAATTCATAACTTAATAGGTTTTAGATGTTTCTTCTTCATTTTTTTAAATAGATGAAGTAATTCCAGTATTTCAAAATTAAATTGCACTTTTTAGGTCATATTTTAACAAAAGGGTCATTACCTCCTCTCTTTGGTAAGTACAGATGGTTTTGTGTTAATCTGTTTCTCCAGATTGTAATAGTCATGTTCTTTCCCTCTATAATTCAAATAGACTTCACAGGAGAGATATTTGCCTGCAGGGCCTGGAGAGGGAAAATATTAATATAATTTTTACTATTGGCAACTACTGCTATTTGACCCACCGGTAAGTTCTGGCCTCTCCTTTCTGTGATATCTGTAGTCCATATTTCTGACTAACTTGCAGAATATTAAAATTAAATACCAGCCCACCAGAGTATGGCTCAGAAAGCCAGAGTTTTGATTTGTTTCAGACCTCAGATATTTAACTTAGTATATGGTACCTTGTTTTAAGGATCACTTTTACAATTTATTTATGTAAATCGCTGGAATCAAAAAAATATTACATAGTAAGCAAAGTGCCAAGGGCCAAAGTTTGAAGTCCTATCCCAAAGGAGAATATATAAATGAAAATAAAATAACTTATTTGGGAATACAACTTTGATCAAATAATCAACAGATGTTGTGGGTCTGTTGTATTCAACAAAAGCTGAAGTTGACATGCATTTTTCAATAAGAAACCACAAGATTTTGCAGCTCAAACTAAAGAAAAACTTCTTCTGTTAAGGTTGGTTTACTTGCCGGGATTTAGACCAGATCAAAGTATTCCAGGTTCAGTCGAGCGCCTCACTGAGTGACAGGCAAGTGTCACCTAAGTAAAATGAAATGCATCCAGGCTAATGAAATCCTTGCCTTCTGGTTATGCCTATGGAGAGCTGTATTTGTGGGGTTATAGACATCAAACTATTTTGAACTGAACTAAGATCACCAGTAATTTAACATAGCCTTGCAGGCTTCTACCCAAGAAGATGAAAATAAAAAATATTGGTTCCTATTTCATTGGCCTGAAATAATAGAGGAAGACAGATAAAACTATGACTATTACTTAAGTTGAGGAAAAATTAGTAGCGTTGTTGTCCTCGTGTGCAGATGGGCATTAAAAGGCACTGTGGCCTCTTAACATGCAGGAGGTTACTTCAACTCCACCGTTATGTGACAGCTTCTCTGCAGTAACAGCTCACGTCCATGTTCTTAACTTAAGATGAATATGAGGTAATGCAATGTGACCTAAAGTCACTGGCTTTAAATTAAACTGAATTACTTCACATTTGTTGTGATCTATGAGCACACACGTGGACAAAATGAACTAATCGAACAGTCTAATTTAGTGAGACAGATAATTGGTCTGTGGGACTAGCCCTTATATCTTTTATGTAAAGGAGAGAAGAGGAAAGTGTGTAGAAAAGCATGTGATGAATGTTTGTCACATCTAACAAACGGGAAAGTGTTAGGGAGGAAAGTAATGTAAGAAATTCACTGTCTCTCTAAGAAAACAGAATCTTGCACCTTGCTTTCAGACAGCCTCTGAGTCCATCAGGCAGTTTAAACCTCTAAGTCTGCAGACCAGATTTCCAAGAAAGAAAAATTCTAATGACACAATCCTAGAAAGTGTTCTGCAGAAAAAGATACAAAGCGAGCATGGATTAATTTCAGCTATGTTAAGTGCTAATTTTAATATTCATGTTCTGTAGCACTCAGAAATACTAGTCAGAATTAAAAGCACAGTGTTGAACATGCAAAGCACAGGATAAATGTTTTCATCATGAAGCATATGCAAAAATTTCTTAAAGGAAAATGATGTATCATCTAAGCTCTCCAGATCTAAAGGACTGCCATTTATCTGAGGAGTAACTGTCATTAAGTGTCAGTACCACTTTGGAAAGGAAGACCTCTATAACGGGTATAATAGGCATTTGTAGCATCCGACAGAGTATTATTCTGAGGGAAGAATTACTTACACACAATTAATCATTCACAGCCTGCCAATCCAGGGTATCCTAACAAGGATGACTCGATTTTGCTAACAACTGGACTGAAGTTTGCCAAAGAAAATCTATTACAGCTAAAAGGAACTTTTCAAAATTCCTCACAGACTTGGTGGTACCAATAAGTACATGTTCATGAGAATCAACAGAAAGCTGGATGCTGCTAAGGAAGGAAGACTAAGCTAATAAGTTCATTGTGAATTGTAAGTATTGTAGCTGTAATGTATTTCACATTCAAAGACATGATGATAAGAGGTCCTGTTCTACAGCCTTGTCCCTGTGAGTGAAAGTTTTAGTCCAGGGGCCTACCAGGGTGTTTCCTTGCATTAACAGGTTTTGGTAGATGAAATAACACCTTAGCATATTTTGCCAATTAAATTACCTTCAGGCATTTCTGGGAATCAAATTTGTGTTAAAGCCACCTTTGGCGCCCTTGGTTGTGCCGAGGTTTTCTAAGTCATGCCACAGCAGCTGGGCCTTGTGTTTTTTATTTTATTTACAGATTCAACAATTCCAGGAGGAAGACAAAGTGCATTAAACCTCTTACCTTTGTCTATAAGTCTATTTGGAAGCAAAACCAGAGTCCCTCACCTTCCCAGAGGAGGCCTCTGGAGAATCAATTTTGTAAAACGTGCACATCTTGGTAAAAGAGACTGTAAGAGTTGAGGTTTTGATTGTGGTGATTTGTCAACAAGTAAAGAACTTAAGACTGCTAAAGTATGCTTCTAATACAGACGTACGAAGGATGCCAATACTCTAGTAAATAGAGATTTTAAATAGTTACATTTATTCCTGGTGCAAGAGCAAAGGATTTCCATCTAAGGATAAAATTGAAAACATGGAATATGTAGTAAACTGTAAGGGCTTATTTAGTATTAACTCTCTCTTTTCTTATTTTGAGTGTTCACATTCCACAGCTGTGAACTGTTACTCTTTGGCAAACCTTCAGGTCAGCTCTGTCTGTGCCCAGCCCTTACGGCTGGACTTGTACTTGAGTTACACTTGCTGCTGGAGCCAGAGCCAGCTCACTCCCTGCGAGCTAAGGGGGTCTTTCTGAAAAGGGGGGGATTTTGGTGCAGCGCAGGAACATCTCTTTTCTTTCTATCCATTGAAGCTGGAGGCAGTTTTATTTCACTGGACTGCACGGCAAGATTTCCCTAGATGCTCGTGTCATCCAAGTAACACTTGGATCATACTCAGGCTGTCACAAGTTTCTCCTATGGTGGACTGCAAAATCCTAGGTATATATGCTCCTTCTTAAGATGACAGAAACGTCAAACAGAGCACAATTATGCTCCTGGCTTAGGAGAGGCAGCAATGTTAAACTGCCCATCCGGTCTGCAAGCTAATCTGTGTCATCGGCTCTTTACAGTCTCAGAAAATAATGAAGGTAAGGCCTCGATACAAGGACAGGAGCCTATTTCAGATGATTTTTTTTGTTGTTGTTTTGTTCTGCATTAACATTCCTCTCCCTGTCTCATTTATCTCTGACAAATACAATGTTTAGGAGTCAAAGACTTATGCACTTTTGCAAGAAGGTCTGATTTCTAGATCAATAGCGTCCTTCTAATATACCAATATAATCCGTCCTCCACCATTAGGTTATCATGAATCAGAAACGTGAGAATACAGTCTAAACCCTTTGTAACCTTTGGTAATTCATCTTGCATTTTCAGGTCATTTCTTCTTTTGGTGTTTCATTCTTTTTCATATAACTCCACAGTAAACTCTTACATTTTTGGCAATGTGCCCAGGGTGTAAAAGAAAAAAAATCTTACATTTCCCAGCCCTTCAATGTGAATAAATTGTTAAAACTTCTAAACCATTACTGTCGTTTTAAAACCAGAAGAGTTGTCACTTTTCTAAAAACAGTGATGCAAGCATCACAGCTTTGTGCTTCTACAGTGTTTGACATTTTATGTGCAACAAATATTGACTCCAACATTCCCTTGACAGAGCACAAAACTTCATTTTGTGAATTGTATTGACAGCCTAAGTAGGTTCTTTCTTTTTCACTTGAATAGGCTGCTCTAACTTATTAACTCAGTCTTGAGGGTTTTGAATATTTACCTCTAAGATCTAGATATATTTTCAGAGCAACATATGTTTTGGTATGCAAGAGACACAGGATGAAGGTTAACATGCAATCAAATTATTGTAAAACTTCACAGAGCACCCAAATGATAGGTAGCTATCCTCGTACAATAGCCCCTAGATCACAATATGGATAGATCATAAAATGGATAGATCAGCTTCAGGCGGGTGATAAAGTGACATATTCCCAAGATGGTGGCTTTCATTTGCTGTGACTTTCAATCCCCACTACGTAAATCTGCCTCATGACATTGAGGTAAATAAACGGAATTTTAGAAATTAATTTCAGTTAATTTTATTTGATGACATAGAAACTTTGGTTTAATAAAAAAACCATTTTGTATCAGATAACTCACCAGACAATCCTGCAAATATCCACCCACACATACCTCTAATTTTCAGGACAGAGAGGACAAGGCAAATTTCCAGGAATATTATTTAATGAATCATAACTTGACTAAAAACACTTCTGTATACTGACTTTAACAGTTCATCAGTCCTCCCAATATGACAAGTTTTCCTAAGAATATAGCAGTGAGTTAGGTTTCTTATCTGATGGTCCAGACTTCAGAGGGTTATATCTCAGCTCACTGGGATCTCATACCCTACACAGATGAAGATTAGTTGTTTTTCTTTTACTTCTGGAGCCATCTATATTTGCCTAGGTAAGCAAAGATGAAAATTGGCCTCCTTTTTCAAAGGCTAATTCAAGAAACTTCGAAAGTCTTTCTTTCTACTGATACATCAACATTTTCATAAGCACACTGTGGTTCTCTTTGAGCTGTCGCTGGTTCAATCAAATAGGATAAATCTTCAGATTCTTTCTAATTGGAAGAAAGTGTGGTAACAGCTGCTCTTGCTTATCATAGAATCATAGAATCATAGGGTTGGAAGGGACCTCGAAAGATCATCTAGTCCAACCCCCCTGCCAGAGCAGGGTCACCTAGAGCACATCACCCAGGAACGCGTCCAGGCGGGTTTTGAATGTCTCCAGTGAAGGAGACATTAAAATCATTTTGGTGAACGTTGCAGCTGTGGCAGTCCAGGGAGCTAATTAAACCCTATCCATAGTTTTCCAGTGTAAAGACTTAGGTCAAATGTTTGACTTCTAACATGCTGCTTACTGTGAAAATTCATGCTTTATCACTTAAGTCTGCTCTGCAGTGGAAATAAAGCTCTTGGTGCTTGGGAAGCCCGTGGCATCCCAGCCCTCTGACCCAAGAATTCCTGTGATCGAGTCTTTGTGTTTATGCTGCAGCTTCCTAGTTCGGGTGGCCCTGGAAAGGTTCCCTGGAAAGAGATCTTCTCTCCTACCACTGCTGCTTCACCTTTCCTGTTTATTCTCTGTCTCATGCTTTATGCAGCATGAACTTTACAGTGTCTGAAGTAGAAATATTGTACACTGATAATACAAAGGTACGATGAATAGCAAGATCTTTTAGTAACTAATAGTTGTCTTTACTACTGGCTATTTCTCAAACTTCTTCTGAGGGTGCAGTCCCCTTCTGCTCTATTTAGGCCTCTCTGTCAGAAGGAGCTTTCTTCCTCCAGAGCCCCAGGGAATGAGAAGTTGCTCAGCTGAAGGTATACCTGCTCCCTCCCCTGCCCCAAAGGCAGGGAACCGCAGGTAGTGATGATGAGCAGTTAGTTTCCTGGATAGCGTGAACAATTGCTGCCCACGGTTGCAAACTGTTCTCTCTTCTCTCAGCCTAAAGGACTGGGATTGCTACTACTATGCTCC
>VXBO01000479.1:0-21275 GCA_013400135.1 Rhinoptilus africanus
CTACTTTTGGTTTCGAAGGCTTTAATTTCAGGTAACAATAGGTTTTTGGAGTACACAAGGCTTGTTTACCGCGTCTTGAATCATCGTGGAAGTCGTTGTCAAACAGTGCTGTTATTGCTGTTATTGGTGTGACATACTTAGGAGGTTAGTAGTGTAGGTTGGTAACAGAAGACAAAATAAGACTGCACAGTGGTTAAGTCCACATCACATTTCAATAGTCCGGTCTCAATAATTAGCATCAGCAGAGTAAGTCTTTTTTTCAGACCTCATTTGCATTTGGTGTTCTCATCGCCTCCTGTGCAGTGCCTATGGAAGGGATGGGAATTTGCTCAGATTTCCAAGGAAACCACTCTGGTTCAATACCTTGGCAGTTGGCAGCTCTTGGATAAGAAGATGATTTTTTTTTTTTTAACCTCAGAAAATCTGTAAAATGATTTGCCCTGTGACATAAAAACAATGGATAGTCTGAATTAATGGAAAGAATAATGTTAGCTCTGTACTTCATCAGGCAGTTTGTGTAGAATGGAGGTTGTACATAGAGGGTGAATACGTCTTGGACAGATCCATACTGAACTAGAGAAAAAAATGGTTGTTAATGTATGAATAACTTTTCAAGACAGTGGTATACTGACTCTGAAACATCCATTGTGAAAAAGCCAGTCCCACAGATGTTTCCTTTTGATTTACTGTTAAAACTATTTTCTTTATGGCACTCTGCAATTAAATTCTTTATACAGATTTGTTCCTCAATTGTTTGAACAGAGAGCTAATTTTATTTCAGATTATTAGAGGTTTTAAATCTAAAAACTGTTAAAAGCTTAAGAATTAGGAATGTTGTGTGTTGCCAATAGACAATGACTATAACCTGCATGGGATGATAATGACAGACCATTGCGGCTTATTAAATTCCTCTAGATAGCCTGGGGGTAGATACTAGGTAACATTTGATACCTATGGATTTCTTTTTGTCACCTGTACTATGCCAGCCTAGACCTAGAACAAAGCTGAAGGAGAACAGTGTTTAAAAACTCCAAGCACCAAGCTTGCAAGTCTGAGGAAGTCACACTAGTCTAATTAAAAAAAATAATCCACACATCAGTTACTTTTTAAAATAAGAGTACATGCAGCTGTGGCTGACTCAGTAGCTGACGTTACTGATAAGTATTTCTGCAGATTAGTTCCTATGTGTGCAGGAAATACTTCCCTGATAGCCTTATTAAACATGGAGGTTTCGGTGGTTGTATACAACTGCACAGCTTCTGCTCAGTTTTGAACTGGTCATGGTCTTTTGATATTTGGTGTGTAAAAGGTACATCTGCATATGTAGCTGTTGTTATGATTGTGTCTTGTGAATGCAGTCTTTTTTTCATGCATTTACCAATTAAATTTAAAATAACAGTTTATATTCATATCCGTAACGTTTTTACAGTTGCACTCCTTGATCCCAGATGTGTTGTCTTTGATCTTTATAAAATTCAGGGTCAATCTTTATTATTATGTATAAAGTTGACATGTCTATACAGACATATATATTTATATATCTTCTATATATGCTGATGTTTTATTCACCCCCAAATTATTAATTTAGTATAACTATGTAAAGGTGTTGATTCATTTGGGGTATACTTTGTTTTTCATGTTATGAGAAGGGCTAGTGGTTTTTGGGACAGAGACTGATGCTGGAAAATACTAGGAGACTGTACAGCCCCAAGGTGGAAAGTTTTGTTTGTCAACAGTGTTTCAAATTAGAACGTTATTGCTATTATTTGTCGCCTTTCGGTTTGTGTATTAAATTAAATGGCATTTTTAATTAACAGTCATATACATAATTGACTCAAACGGACATCTTTCTTGTACAGTTTAGGACAGGAGTGAAAGAATAAATAGACATTAAACTGTAATCTTCTTGAACAGTGATAACTTCATAGCAGATTGAAAGATATACTGGGGACAACTGACGGGAAGATACATTATGCTAAATCTCTTCTAGTCAAATGCAGTCTCCATTTTCCGAACTATCAGTGCAAGACCCTTGAGAGTGCAATTCTTTGAAAACAAAGAAATTATAACAATCACTAGCTTTTACTTCGTTCTTGGCCATTAGTAATTAAATCAATGTAAAGCAGAGGTATAATGAGTTTTCCTTTGCCCCACTACCTGCTCACAAAGGAAAACAACTGGTTGACGATGCATCTCATTTTAACATTTGGCATCTGGAAGCAATAAAATATAAATATTTTTTAAGCATTAATTTGTCTGCAAACCAAAAGTTACTGACTTGTTAATCTTGGCACAGTAGATTAGGCACCCTGAATAGCAAAAATTTTGCAGTTAAGGCATCAGTATTATAAAATGAATGAAGGTAAACGCTCATCTTCCAGATTGGTTCATGGTATGAATAAACAGATGCAGATGAGGCTGGTATTCTATGTAGAATTCTCATAACCATTTAGTACATAAATAATGGTCTCTGTATAAATGTTAACATAAACTGTAAAAATGAATGTTCTCTCAAGGAATCTGTAGGGTGAAATGTTCACATAACAGACTTACGTACCTCACGTGTGATTTTTTAATTGCAGATGTGGATGCCACCTGTAGTGATTTTGATTTTGGAACAGCTTTGCATATTGCTGCATTTAACCTGTGTACAGGAGCTGTCAAGTGCTTATTGGAGCATGGAGCAAATCCTGCCTTTAGGGTAAGGAGTTAGGTTGTGGATTCACCAAAAGGTGAAAAAAAGTACCCGGAAAAATTGAACAGTCTGTCCAGGATTTTGGTTAGCTAAAAATGTGTCACATGGAGTAATAGTGCCTCAGAAAAATTGTTTGTAACTTGTAATGGATGATTTTCTACGCTTTGTCATACTTGTGTGTTGAAGTTTGTGGGTTTGCGTCACAGTCTAGTTTGTTAGGTTAAATAGCTTTCAATACGTTCTTCTATTTTTTGCTTGAACTTTCATTTAATACCTCTTTGTGTCTTGCAAAAGCTGTCATGGCACTGGTGGACCTTTTCAGAAATACAGGAGCGTGCAGTCTGTGACCTCCAAAAATGCAGTGTGTCACTTAGCAGTAAACTTAGTCTTAGCACAAATAACTAATAATGAAGAAACACTACATGCTCTGTCTACTAACCAAATAATAGGCCTGAGTTACAGTGTAAAATGCTGCTATATGTGTGTAGCCACAAATCGTGGGTTTTGATTGAACCCCAAAATGGTGGGGTTTTGTGTGGGTTTTTTTTTTGAGGGGGTGTGTGGTGGTGTTGGGTTTCGGAAACAAAGCAAATACAGTCTTGGTCTGTGTCATTCCCTCTTTGAGCTTCCTGTAATTTCTGAGTCCAGGGGCTCAGTTGAGACAGATTTGGAAGACTGAGATAATTATGTTTCCACAAGCTTTATGAAAATTGGCAGATAGGTGAAGATCCATACTAACTAATGCCTTTGCTGAAGAAAGCATAGGTAGAACTTGCCATTGTAGGAGCTTAACAGCCCAACCCTGTACTTGCTGTCTGGCCACCTGGCCTTGGGTTAAGGTTAGCTTCGGGTGAGCTGGTACTCCAACAGCTCTGGCCTAGGGCGGGTGTCACATGGGACATACAGGGAATCGCAGTCACCGCTCTGTGAGAATGGGAAGTGTTTGGAAAGGGCTCTGTGCGTGATTAATGTCTCATGGAATAGTCTGTGTCTAAATAAACCTGAACAGATCTATGCAAGTATTTATGTGAGACATCAACTTTGTGTGTTCTATACAGGCAATGTATATTAATTAAATTCTGTCTTACGTTTGGAATAAGCCTCAGCAAGGAGTAAACTATACCCTGGGTAAAGATAAATTGTTTGGGAAGTGTTAGCATTACGTTATGGTTGTTACAGGCCAGAATTCTTGCTTACTTTCCTAAATTTGCCTTCAGGTAGACATATATATGGGTGGGGGTTTTTTCATGTGTTATGAGTACTAATATTCTTAAGATTAAAAATTTGGGTAACTTAGAACTTTTGAAAATAAGACACTGGAAATGCTAGTTTGCATATCTAGAGATGTTTTGGCATTCTTATTTGAAAATGGATGTTTCTATTCTAGGAAAAATATCTAATGAAGAGGATTAAAAACTTCATAAACTGCTGTGGTTTTGCCTGATCAGGTTTACCTTGTTGCAACATGAAATCCTGTGTTTCTGTGTTCCTACAGAATGACAAAGGGCAGATTCCAGCAGATGTGGTTCCTGATCCGGTGGATATGCCCCTGGAAATGGCAGATGCAGCGGCCAGCGCAAAAGAAATCAAGCAGATACTGCTGGACGCAGTGCCTCTCTCATGTGACATCTCAAAAGCCATGATTCCAAACTGCGATCACATCACAGGCAAGGCCATGCTTTTATCGCTTGGCCTGAAACTGGGAGATCGTGTTGTTATTGCAGGACAGAAGGTATGATGAGCAACCTGGTACTACCCTCATAATTTCTGGACAGTCTATTTATTATGGATACATACCTCAAATTTCAGGCATGTCTCCAAAATTTCCACTTTGTGGAAGGTATGAACTGTGGATGGCAGTAGGGATCTGGTTACAGAAAGTAATACGCTGGATGGTTATGTGTTAAAGAAAGTCACTACTATGAAAAGCTGTTTTGACAGGCACAGTCTGCATTTTGTATCTGTAAACAATTTTTTTACAGTCTGCTATAGTACATCAGCACAGCTCAGCTTTTATTAACATTTTTGGTGTCACATCAAAATGATGGTAAAATTTAGAGATTACTTTGTGAGTTGCCCAGCTTTCAGTTATGAGTATGCATTCGTGAATTGCCCCTGATAGCTTCCAGAAGGCGGTAAAAGAAAACTTTAATTCTGCTTAGCCTATAGTAACCCAGTTTCACTGGTGCAATGCAGCTAAAATCTTTGAGGCAGTGCTGTGCCAGCGGGGTTGTTACATGGTTCTGTGGAAGTATAAGAACGTAGTTTTTTTTTTTACTGGTCCAGCTCAAATGTGAATAGCTGTTACGAAGCTGCCGTGCTAGACGCATTTTAAAAAATGTATTTGAAAAATATAACATTGATATTGCAGTTAGTATTCATACCTTTTATTTGCTCTGATAGTAAGGGCTCTGAAATGATTTAAAAGTGCTAGAATTCTTTTAAAGATTTCAAATATTTTTCTGGTAAATATTGAAGGCATTTGTGAGCAAAATTTTGTGTTTGAGTAGCTTTACCTTTAATAATTTTTCTAGTATAACTTCAGATTTGTAATTGTCACAACTGAGATGTTCTAAAGTGAACTCTGCCGAGAGTGCAAAGCAGCTTCTGTTCTGTATTTTCATTTTGTGTATTCTTGAAATTGGGTCAGGAAAAGTGAAGGAATCACTAACTATGCAGAAAGCATTTTAACTGAGGTACGTAGAGGAAGCCACTTATTCTTCTGGAAACTTCTGGAAGTTTCTTTTACAGAAAGCAATTGCATAGTGAAAGCAAGGGGAGATAATGTAACTGAAGGGAGCCAAAGCTGTCCTGTGGCAGGTGGGAAGGAGGAACGTGCATGTGCTTTTTGGTCTCCTTTTTCCACATCTGCTTTCCTCCCTTCGTTCCTTTGTGTGCAAGGAGCTGTTCTGCATTACTCCCACATTGTTTCCCACCCACGTTCTCCATTTGTTTGAATGGAGAAGTTGATCTCAGCCCTGTCTTCCCCTTTCCCTTGATATTCATAAATATGTGCAGGGCGGAGCAAAAGTAAGAACAGGACAGTGAAAATGATGCCCAGTTCTTAACCTCCTCTTGGATCAGTTCTCATTTCTGCAATATGGAAGCTTGGATGAGGGCACTGGAACAGCAGCATTTTTAAGAGCAGTGTTTATGGATTGCTGTTCCCTTTCCTGCTTCTGCTGTCTTCTAACATATCAGCTTTAATGAAGCTTGAAAGCCAAGCCCAGCAGATGCCTGAGGGAAAATGGATTCTCTTGGTTCCTACTGCACCTGTCATTCTAGTTCTAGTAGAAAGCTGTGTAAGCAGGTGTTTAGGTGTACATGATTTGTGGTCCCTCAGCTTCACCAGCTCATGCTCTGCTAGATTATATGTTATCTGAATGGACACTCAATGAAATGGGAGTGCAGGGAGACCAGTAGCTGGAAGAAAACTTTTCTCCTGTTCCTGCCACGTTTCTCATGTGCGAGATGTCCTCTTTTCCTTGCCTGCACAAGTTCTAGGGCTTGTGCAAAACTGGAGCCTCAGCTTTGCCATCTCCACCACCAGTTGAAGATGCTGGTCCCTTCCGTCTGGTGCTTGGAGAGTGGAGAAATCTGTTAGGCTGCTCGGCCAAGCTTCCTCCGGGTGAATTTGATCTCTGGGTTGGTAGCTAAAAAGTCCAGGTCTGAGTTAGTGTGATGTACCTGCCTATTACAATCAAATTTAAAGGAGATCTTCAGAGTGAAAGAAGAATAGTCTCCGGTTCATGTTTGTTTCTTTACAGGGCCTTAAGAAAGAGGAGCTGGAACGTTTTATAGTGAAAAAAAAAAATGGTTTCTGTCTGTTTATTCTCTGAGGGCTGGGGTAGACAGTGAAGTCCTAGTGAAAAATGAACTAATAGCATTATAGTCACATGAGATAATGAAAACTGAGCAACTGAAAGATCAAAGGTTTTTCTTCCTAAAGCTAATTTAAAAATCAAATATAAAAATGAATTTAAATCAGTGTTAAGTGCATCTCTTAGTTACTCCTCCCTTGTTTGGCTGAAGTGTGTAAGCTTACAATGTGTATTTGTGGACATTGAGGTCCACCAGCAAGACTGGTCTGTCTTGATATTCTTGATATACTTATCTGTTCAAAGTCTACATAGTGTATATTGAAACAGCAAAAAAATTGTTCTAACAGGTTACTGAGTTTTTAAATTTTGTTTAATCTTAAGGAGGACTTAGGAATTTTTTCCAAAGAGAAGGTTAAGTATGCTCTGAGAGTTAAGTATGCCCTTTAACCTTTTCAATATATAAAAGAATACATGTATATCTATATATACATATTTATACACACAGAGATACATTTGTAGAATTTTTAATCTGGTATTTCCATGGACTCGCCAATTCAGCAAGATATCTAGCCATGATTGAGGAACTATTGGTATGGAAGACACTGAAATTAAACCTTCTGTTAGGCATAGACTCCTGTACCTTGCTGACTTGGAGCTGTATCGCACAGTGGTGCTTACTGTCCAGTTCTTGCCCATTATAAGACCCGTCCATAATCACTGCTTTTGTTTAATACAAAATATATGCAGGACTAAGACATTTTGGAAAATACATTGGCTGGAATGTCAATAATCAAAGGAGATTGTTGTTTGTATTTCTCTGTTCTGATCAAAAGCTTGAGAGGACTTGCTGTCTTCTTTGCAATCTATACTATGTTCTCGCGGACAATACGTGTTTAACAGTGTCACTCTGTGTTTGTGCTTTTTGCTTTAGGTTGGTACATTAAGATTTTGTGGCACAACAGAATTTGCCAGTGGGCAGTGGGCTGGGATAGAGCTGGATGAACCAGAAGGAAAAAACAATGGAAGTGTTGGAAAAGTACAGTACTTCAAGTGTGCACCAAAACGCGGTATAACCTTTAATTTTTTCTTACATTTTTTTAAAAACCTGAATTTTAAAGAAAGTGTTGGAAGATACAAACGTTTTGGGAGAATAAAAACAGATAACAAATTCTGCTGCTTTTCTTTTTAGTGCTTTGTTTGTTTGTTTTATTGATGCTTTTAACTGTTCATAGTGTTCTGGCTGCAACTATTTGCAAAACCTCTGAAACAACCAACCAGTCAAAATTTCTGATTATTTCCTTGAAAGTGTGAGATAACAGTCTTTCCTGGTTTTCCATCTATATTGTGTAAGCGAATTGTTTGTGTTGAAAGAATAATGGCCGTGTTTCTTTACCTGCTTTGCCTTCCTTTTCAAAACATTCACGCCTGTAGTTGTTTTCTGACTTCCGGCTTGAGATGTTTTAATTAGTATTTTGTGGACATTCGTGATATACAAAGTCTTCTGTTTTGTAACGGTGGAAACTGAATGTTACCATTAGGACAAAATGCCGATTCTAATCGATAGTTTTACTGAATTCCTCAATTACTCTGTTCAAGTTGCTTGATAAGCCTTTTGGTTCCACTGTTCATCGGAGCTAGTTCTCCCTCCCCTACAAGTGCTTTGACAGCATAGCAAGCCGTGATAGGACAAGGGGTAATGGCTTTAAACTGAAAGAGGGTAGATTCAGACTAGATACAAGAATTTTTTTACAATGAGGGTGGTGACGGTCCAAACCAGACGAACGAATCCCGCTCTGAAATGCTTATACACCAACGCAGCATGGGGAATGAGCAGGAGGAGCTGGAGATCTGTGCACGATCGCAGGGCCACGATCTCATTGCAATTACTGAGACCTGGTGGGACAGCTCACGTGACTGGAATGCTGCCATGGAAGGCTGTGTCCTTTTCAGGAGAGACAGGCCAACGGGACGTGGTGGGGGAGTTGCACTCTGTGTGCGAGAGCAGCTGGAATGCATCCAGCTCTCACTGGGGCGGATGAAGAGAGGGTTGAAAGCTTATGGGTAAGGATTAAGGGCCAGGCAAATATGAGGGATACTGTAGTGGGAGTTTATTACAGACCACCTGATCAGGACGAGGAAGCTGACGAGGCTTTCTACAGGCAGCTGGAGATAGCCTCCCAGTCACAGGCCCTGGTTCTTATGGGGGACTTCAATCACCCAGATATCTGCTGGGTTGACCACACGGCCAGGCACGCACAGTCCAGGAGGCTCCTCCAGTGTATTGATGATAAGTTTTTGACACAGGTGGTGCAAGAACCNGGTTTCCTCCAAGTACATTGGAGGAAAAAGGAAGACCAGAGAAGCTGTGGGCCCACTGTTGACTGACACAGGAGCCATGGTGACGGAGGATGCGGAGAAGGCGGAGTTATTGAATGCCTTCTTTGCCTCGGTCTTTACTACTCAGCCCAGCCCTCAAGAGCCCCAGGCCTTGGAGAAAGTAACAGGGAAAGAGGAAGACTTCACCTAAACATGAGGAGGAACTTCTTTCCCTTGAGGGTGGCAGAGCCCTGGAACAGGCTGCCCAGGGAGGTGGTGGAGTCTCCGTCTCTGGAGACATTCAAAACCCGCCTGGACGCGTTCCTGTGCAACCTGCTCTAAGGTGGCCCTGCTCTGGCAGGGGGGGTGGACTAGATGATCTCCACAGATCCCTTCCAACCCTATGATTCTGTGATTCTGTGAAAGACTGGAACAGGTTGCCCAGAGAGGTGGTAGTTGCCTCATCCCTGGAAATATTCGAGGTCAGGTTGGATGGGGCTCTGAGCAACCTGATGAAGATGTCCCTGCTCATTGCAGGGGGTGTGGACTGGATGACCTTTAAAGGGCCTGTTCCAACCCAAACTGTTCTGTGATTCTGAAAAAAACCCCAGATTAATTGATGTAAGAGATAGTAGCCAGAAAGTTTTGTTACCTTAATATTACTCCTGGTTCATTTTTGGCACATACAATTTTCTCTCTAGGTATCTTTGCACCTCTTTCTAAAATAAGCAAGGCTTCTGATCACAAAAAAAGCTCTGTACGGAGTTCTTCCATGCGGTCTTCACCTTTGGTCAAATCCAAGAAAATAGATGTGACGCGTACAACTTCCAAAGTGAATTCTGGTGAGTTTTCTTGTATGTTGAGAGAGGAAAGAGAAATACTAGTCTTCAAAAATTAGCACCGATCCTGTAAATTTTGATATTAAAATACTTGTTTGGAATTAGTTCATCACTTGGGATGAGAAGTTGATAAGATACTTACTAACTACATGTTATTATTAGAAGTAGTTGCTTAGAGATTATAGTGATCTGATGTACTATGAGAGGTTCTAGTCTTTATATACTCTATTTAAAAAAAAAAGAGTTCACCATAACGTTTATTCTTGAGCCTGTAAGTTAATTTCTGGTTGGCTGTGACATCAGTTAAATGTCTAAACTTAATGTGATTTCATTTACTAAGATCTTCCTGGGTAATTTGAAACATCTCACTGAAATCCGTGCAAATTTAGAAACTAATCTGTATACACCTTTATGCATAGAAATTGAAGAAATGTAATTTATTTTCTGGCAAAACGATCAAGGAGCTATTTAACTGATTGTGTTTTATCTGCTAATTAAGTTATCTGAGTAAAACCAGAGGCAAATTAGAAGAGAAAGGATGTCCTTGTAATATGGCCTACTGATTGGAGTTAGAGGCTCAGTCCCTGGCTTTGGCTAAGTCATTTGGTAATTTATTCAAATTACTTAATCCTTCTGTGTAAATTCCCTCCTTGTGAAGTAAGAATGATGCATCTTTTCTGTCTTTTTCAGCTCCAAGGTGTTTGGAGCACAGACTCTTCCCTGCTGGGTACAGTGCCCACCATGCATAATCTGGCCCCGTGCGTGGCTGGCTACATAAAAATCATTAAATATATTACATTAGCATTTCTTTTGCCTTTCGAACCCCATTTAGG
The DNA here is from genome assembly GCA_013400135.1 of Rhinoptilus africanus. Lineage (NCBI taxonomy): Eukaryota > Metazoa > Chordata > Aves > Charadriiformes > Glareolidae > Rhinoptilus > Rhinoptilus africanus. The sequence goes on from VXBO01000479.1 coordinate 10,505, forward strand.
TGACTCATACTAAGGCAGCACAGCTTAAGGGATGGAAGCTAAGCATACATTCTCATCGAGTTTACTCAAGCTTTCTAAAACTCCACTCTTTACCGGTGATATGCAGGGTATGGAAACAGTGTGCCAGGCTGGTGAAAGAGATGCATTTTGGCAGCGTTTTGGATGATGTATGCAACTCCTCTCTACGTAGGTTGTGGGGGAAGCAAGCCCTAATTATGTATATTTACAATTAGCACAAGATATAAGCTATTTATTTTTACATCCTGCATAAAAAGCTTCTCAGAATAATCAGTTTGTTAGGAGTATTGCTCAGGAGCAGATCTAAGCTGACTTTTTCTGTTAAATATTTTTCAATGTTTGGTTCAGTTTGTTGTGAACTGTTTGTAACCCATTAAACTACAATGGAAAGGACTGTTTCCTTTGTCACAGACGGCGTGTTCCAGACAGCTTAGTCATAAACCACCTCTTCTGTCACAAAGGTGCCTTTGTATCCTTGTAAATTTTAAACATTTGATACTTTGCTTTAGGTAAAAAATCGGAGTGAGTTATGCATCATCTGCCTGGCAGAGTTTACATCCACTAATGGTAACCTGGAAGCTGCCGTCTGTAGGCTGTTCTTGTGTGGGGAGATCCATTAGAGTTAACGTGCCTGGCTGATTCACGGGCTGGAGTGGGAGGAATAAAGCTGCAGAGGCAGGACTTTGTTTTGCAGTGTTTTACGTGCATCACCAGATTACATTTCTTTCCCTTAAACTTCATTCCTGCAATACACTGGTTTGCCATGATCCAAGAAAAATTACTATGCTTTTTGTAGATACAGTTATAAGCTGCAAACTAAAATATAATACCATGTAGAGATTTTCAGATTTGATTTGTTTCTACTGGATTTGAATAATCCCTCAAACTGATGATAATAGGTCTTTTTCAAGTTTTTGGAAAAAGGATTACTGTGATCAAATTGAGAAATGTGTCATCAGTCACAAACACTAGTTTTTTGATCTGATGCCTTAATGGCTAAACCGTAAAATTTTTGAAAATACAGTATGTTTGCCAACTATTTCAGACCCTGTAGCTGAATTAAGCCGAGAGAGGTAGTTAAATAAAAAAAGATGTGATTTTTCTTCATGACAGGGAGGGGATAAATCATAGATCAGCTTATTCTTCATTGAATTAGGGTAGGAAGCTGTCAGAAATGCAAAATGACTGATCACAAATTACAGCATGTAATAGTTCAGTTACAGAGGCAGTGCTAGTTCATATGTTTATCACGTCATTGCTGCTCTAAGAGTCAGGCTCTTAAAAATGGTACTGGCATATTTACTTCATTATTTGTAGACTGAAGGAAGATTTGGTCTGAAAACTTTCATGTGTAATCTTTAATGCAGAAATTGTGATATTATTGCCAGTGAATAGTATACCTTAAGTACCATAAAAGTGTATGTTGCGTATAGAGTAGATGTAAATGTTTGAAAGAGTTATGTAAAGCTCCTTCAACATAAACATTCATATTTTGCAGACAATTTCTTTATTGTTTGTCAAGATAGTTTGGACTGTTTTCATGTGTTAAGGGGTTTAACATCTGTGCTTATCCATCAAAACAATTCTGCAGTCTTGTTTTACCTGTTTATCAAGAGTCTAAGGAACAGCACAGTTTTATCCATGTATCCACTAATGTAAAAATCTGTCAAATTGTTTTTGTACATGTAAAATTATTGTTTGTTGTTAGGCTGTATATATTTAATTGTATATATTCTTTTTATAGGCCTAAATATGGCAAAAAAAGACTTTATGACGGCTAACAGGGGAAAAACTGTACCCGCGAAAGACGGTAACTACATTTTTTTTTATTTTTTAACACGTTGAGAAAAATCTTGGGTAGGGCAGCACAAGTATTATTACTTCTCTACCTCTGTAAAAGTCCTGTAGCTACACTACAGAAAAAAGTGGCCTTGCCTGTCTGTATTCAAGTCCCAAGCAGACTGTACACATTTAGTTCTCTAGGAGCAGGAGTAATTTGTGTGGATGTTTGGCTCGTGTTCTGTGTTGGTTTGGTAACAGCTTCTATCCAAATAACGTGGATAAGAATATAGACAAGCTCTTCAAGCTGCAAGCTGTCTCAGTAAAAGATCTCACAGGCGATCTGCAGAATTACTTTCTTAGATATCTGAGGCAGACCCTTTGCCCTGTATCATTACTGCTTAGATTCTGATGAAGAGCTGTGCGTGTATTCTGTTGGAATTTTTGTTCTCCCCTCTATCTGTATGATCACGCTTGTATAATGAAGCACACATCTAACAGCACTTAACAGTCTTGGCTTTGTATCGTGGAAGAGTCATCATAACAAGCTTCAAATGTGAAAAATGAAACTCTGGCTTTTTAAAAATTTCCTTTTACGTATGAATCATTCTCTGCAATTATCTAGTTTCAGAATTGGATAGTGACTTCTACTGCACCATTTTTTTGTGTGCTGAACTTGAAACAAGGACCTCGCTTTCAAGGGTGTCTTTGACAAACTGTTACAATTTGGTCTCCTCGGAGGTTTTGTCTATAAAATCATACTACAAGTGTTAGCAAAAGCAGTATTTCTTTTAAAAAATTTGAAGTGTGCCTTTGAAGAGAAGTATCTTTTAATGTCCTCCATCAGTGAACTGTCAGGGAAGAGACTAGTGTAAGCACTGTTCCATATGGTACTTTTTCAGAGGTGAGCTAAAAAACTTGTGTAGAGAGAGGTTTCCAACATTTTGTTCATGGAGGGCACTTTAATGGCTCGCTCTTTAGCTTCTGGTCACACGATGAAATTAGTTGTCAGTACCGTGTCTCACCCTGATGGATGATACTTGCAATTAATAGGACTCCAAAGACTTTGGCAGGCTGTAAGCGATGTGGAGCGAAGCCTCATTTTGGGATCTGGTGGTTTAGATGATACTGTCATAAGTCAGGTGCAGAACCTTTAGAAAAATCCAGCATCCAACTTGGAAAGTAGCTGTCGGTGGTTCTTTGTCAAACAGGAAGGATATTTCAGCTTTGGGTTTTCCTGGAGTTTCTGCTGAGTCTGATAATTTCTTTCTTTTTAATTTTTTTTTGGACACTAGGGATAGAGAATCTCGTCATAAAATATGTAGATGATGCCTGGGAGAGAGCTGACTGGCTTAATATTAATAAAAAACAAATCTATCCCCTGGAATAACCCATGACAAATTGGAAAAAAGGTCTCAGGGTGGGGGAGATGGAGAGGAGTAAGGACAACTACAAATTTATGTCGCAAGGCTGTAACAACCAACTGTATACACCCTGGGAATGACATGCTGGTAATAGTTTTGTAGAAAAGGAGATGGCAGTATTGAGTATTACAAGGTAAACGTGAGTTATCTGCGTGGTGCTGTTGCGAAAGGGGAAGCATCCTGGAAGGCATAAAAAGGAGTGTGAGCCGTGGGACACAGGAAGCCGCCTGGGTGCTTTACTTGGCACAGGTGAGGCCTCAGCTAAGACACTGCATCCAGTTTCAGGCACCGCATTTTAAAAAAGATGTGGATCAACTGGAGAGGATTCAGAGAAGACACCACAATAACTGGAGGTATCAAACGTAATTTAGGATAAAAGACTGATGGAATTTGTGATTGGGTGAGTAAAAAGACTGAACATTAAAGGGAAGCTTTCAAATACAAAGAACAGTACAACCCATTCTGCACATGTAACGGGAGTAAATCTTGAGCTAAAACTGTGGTAATTCAGGTTTTATATTAGGGGGAAAACCCCTGTAACAGTACAGATAATTATGGGGTGAAATATATTGCTGAGGAAGGCCCGAGATCGCCCCGATGGGAGGTTTTTAAGAACAGGTCAAACACACACCTGACGGGAGTGATCTAACAAATTGTTTTGCCTGATGGAAGAGGAAGCAATGGATTATAGGAGAGGAATGGATTATAGGACCTGCTCGAGTCCCTTCTGCTCGTCCTTCTCCCACCTCAGGATGTCTCACAAAATGTAGCATTTAACGACGGGTTTAGTTTATTTTCGTTTCTTTATTGCTGCGTCAGCAGTTTTTGTTGTGTTCCTGTAGAAGTGGTAGGCGGTCTAACCTCCAGTAAATCCATCCCTGGATGGACTTCTAAGTATGGACGTGTAGTACGTGTTCACACACACGTATATTTAGACCTTGGACTTGGAGTTGAATTGTGCCTGTTTAGTCACCATGTATTTAGTAATTTGCGCTTTCTCCATTGTAGCATAGCAGCGGGCGGTATCTCAGAGCCTTTAGATTTCTGTCCCCTAAGCTTTTGCTGTGACCCACGGCATCTGCCTTTTTGCAGTTCTTCACTGTTTTGGCGAATTGGAGAATTAAATTATATCGAACATGCTAACCCTGTGTCGATATAGAGGTGCTTTGCAAAAACTAATGAATGAAGCCCCTGAGAAGTCTGGAAAGTTTGAGAAGCACTATTATCTTAGTTTTTCACATTGAGAAACTGAGGCATAGACACGTCTTGCTGTACCCTGCTTCATTTTGGGCAGAAGCGGGCAGGAAAGGGGAGAACTGGGGAGAGCCTTAAAAAGGAAGGAGAAAAGCTGAACATAAGTCTTACCGGACAGTTTAGACATCTGAGTTTGCAAATGGAGATAAAAGTGATTTATTTTCCATTCTTATTTTATAGTACAGATTTTAATATTAATACAGTATGTAATGGAACATAGTAGGCTTTGATCCAGACAATAATTCACTCATATAATACCACCTTCCTTCCACTTCTCATCAAATCCTTTAATAGGCTGTATGCTAGAGGTGTGGTGGTATGATCTCTTATTACTAAGGCGCCCATATTTTAATAAATACGCTTGGAAGCATTTAGAAGAACACAGAGTAACAAAAAAGGAGCTTTTGGAGACCTCTTCAGCACTCGGCTACCACCTCATTCCCGGGGCAGGGTCAGATGCGTTCCTGACAGGGGTTTGAGTAAATGCTGCTTAACAACCTCCAGCTCTGGCTCTTTACTTTGTATTCTGCCCACTGTGGAGAACAGGTAACCTCCTTCTTACAGGAGCTTTCCCTTCGGCTTAATCTGTCCTTTTCAGAATATGATCTCTGAAGGACTGTTTCCATTTATGTCTTCTAGGTTTTCCTGGGTACAGCAGCTCTTCCTCTTCCACTACCTCCTTGGAAGGCAAACAGAATTATTCCAAGAAGCGGAACTCAACCGGCAGCAATAAAAAGGCAGTGACTCGAGTGTCTTCAGCCCCATCTAAAATTAGTGCTGGTATGGTCTGTTTTACTGAGGTGTGTTTTCACAGGTGGGAGTTTACTGCTGTATTGAGTTACTTACACGGAATGACTTGTGCTGGTTCAGAACCTGAGATAGATCAAGGAAGTCACTTGGGAAGTAGTTTAACTGTAAATTTACGTTTGGCAACTTTTTAAAAGTTTTTCAAAACATCTTCAAGAGGAAAAGTGTTCTTGCAGTTGGTCGCTGTACCTTCCAACTGCAGAGAAAAGGCTGTAGTCCACAGGTTTCGTGCTGAAGGAAAGCAATTCTTTGTCTAAGCAAAATTTACAGTGTGTTGCCATGTGTTAAAGGTATGCTATGTTGGATTATTTACCAATCAGTTGGCTCACTGTTGAAGACTTTCTTAAATTTTAAAGATACAATGGCACTAATCTTGGATCTTGTTCTTCTGTTGAACAGGGTTGTACAGTTCTCCAGCTACGAGGAAAAATCCTTTTGATGAAGGAGAAATTCAGGTTGGAGACAGAGTACTGGTGGTAGGACAGAGAACAGGCACTGTTAGATTTTGTGGGACGACAAAATTTGCACCAGGTATTTGCAATACCCTTTGTGTATGTTGTAGCATCAACACGGTATAGCTTACATGTGAGTTCCTGAGAACTCTCATCTTTTTCCTCACTCCCTCCAAAAAAAAAAAATCATCTACATTTACTGGTTGGTTTCAAAGTTCTTTCTCTTTTCTATGTTTCATTTAATTTTTTGTACTTTAATGCAACTGTCAGGAAAAGATAATGGTTTAAAATGTGACTTTTACTTGTCCACTAACACGGATTAATTAGGAGAAATATTTTGATGTTGAAATTGCAGGTATTGTTACAAAGCTTTCTGAAAAACCTCAGTTTAGTCTCCAAAGTGCTATATAGCTTATTGAGGCCATGTGCCTTTACTCCTTTTTTAGCAAGCCTTTCTGACACAGCGCATCTCTTGCAATACCCGTACTCTTGTCATGCCATATACCTGTCTCATTCTTACCTTCTTGGTATCTTTAAGAGGGTAGTTATGAACATTTAAATCTTAACTTACTAACTTCTAGGTCACAGGGCAGATGAAAAGTTACAAGCATCTCAAAAAGCCCTAAACTCTACCATCACTTTCTCATCCTTCTCCCTTTTAGCTCCTCCCTCCCTTCTCCTTGCTAAAAAAACTACATTGGGTGTTTTCAAATAGAAGCAAGTTGTTCTAAATTACGGAAACTAATTTCCAAATACCTATTCTTGGTAACCAAATTCTTTGTTCTTTATGTCCTTCCCTATAATCTCCTTATTGCAAGAGTAATGCAAAACCAGTTGGTCGGTATTGGTGTAAGTACCGGGTTTAAATGAGGTCCATTTAATTGCTGGGCAGTAAGCGGCAGTACTCTGTCTTGACACTTGGTGGCATCAATATTTAAAAAAAAATGCTAGAATGACAGAATACGAGATTGTGGTACAAGTCATACACTTTTTTCATTCTCGTGTGTTTCCCCCGTTTCCTTGTAGGCGGTCCTTGCTGACCATACTCAGTTAACTGCTTGTACACTTCTTAACGTGATCACTCTTACCTTCATGTTGTTTTTCACAAAGTAAACAATGAGAACGGGACAGGTTTTCCACATACACTATACCAAGTGTAAAATCAGAAAGCTGTTTGACAGTGTAAGTGTCCCCGCCCCATCCCCAGATTAGGGAATGAAATTTTTTGGAGAAGAACACCGTATTGTAAGAAGTGAGGATGGAAAGATGACAAATCTGCACCATTTGCAAAAACAGTAATTTACAGAAAATGTAACAAATGCATTTTAAAGTATTTCAATTTTAATATGTATCAAAGCTCTGGAAGTTAACCAGACTTTATTTCATTTGCTGCAGTGCAGCTCTTTATTTAATTCTAAAAACAGGGAGGGGAGAACTCCTGATGATGTCCTGAGTCCTTCTAGTTCATAAGCTGTCCTTCCCGAGTTTCTTGAGCTGATAATTAGAATTACCATTTATCCAGCGCCGTAGTACCAAGTGACTTGAATTATATTTTGAATCTTTTGGGGATGGATAGCATAAGGACTGCTAATGGGGTATGAAATTTAGCACCTTTACATAATTAGCTCACATTTATCACAGGTTATGAATGATCAAGCTTATTAACATCGTGATGCCTGTTCACTGTTCTGTAGGAGATGAATTTCCGGCCCGGTCTGATTCTCACCCCTTTCTCTCAATATCATACAACCAGCCTTGCAATTTGTATTAATTATAACTTGCTTGATGGAGAGAAGGAATGAATTAATATCAAAACTTTAATTTTACTGTTGATGATCTCAGATGAGGCATAAACCATGTGGTCAGAGGACTACAGAGGGAAGCTTGAACCACCACTGCTCCTCTTTCCTTATTGTCAAAGAGCCACTGTGAGACTCAGTAACCTCCCCTTTGGCTTTAGTATATATATGCAGGGTTTTATCTTTTCTATGTTGATTAAAGTATCAATAATTTTCTTGAAAGCATATATAAATGCTGAGGTAATTCTCTTTAGATTTATTGTGATAGAAATTTTTGCATATTTACATAAAAAATAAATATATATCTGTAATAAAATATCTAGACAGTTTCTAACTAGAAACATTTTTGCTTGACGTGGGTGAATGCCAACTGTACCAACTGTCTAGATGAAGAAAAAGCCTGTGGTGCTTTGTTCAAAATACCGTGATTTTACTGTTTTGAAACGTAGGTTTCTGGTGTGGAATTGAATTGGACAAGCCTCACGGGAAGAATGATGGTTCCGTGGGAGGCGTTCAGTACTTCAGTTGTCTTCCCAGATACGGTATATTTGCACCACCATCTCGTGTACAGAGGTAAACACTGAAGCTGTTTTAATGTTTGTGTTGCCAAACGCTTCCTTTAATACATTTCCAGTGGGAAACAAAGTTTTGCAGCAGCTATGGAAGAAATAAATGTTTTCTTCTGCTAATGGAAGTTTATAGCCTCCATCAAAAACCTGGTGGGCTTTAGATCAGCTTTTTGAGAGCAGAGAATAAATTGGAAATGCAGCTCCCCCTGTTTCTCTTGCAGCCACTTCAAGTATTTTCATTCCAGGGCCTCCATTTCTGATTCACAGGGCCTGTGTTCATTAAACCTTACTTTCGTGACCTGATGCGCTGAGCTAAATTCGGTTATAAAAGGACTTTGCCCTTGGACATGACTGGAAATGCTGTTCTCATTCCCGATAACTGCACAGAGGAACCAAAGCACCCACCACTTTGTAGTCTCTGCATTAGGTTTCAGGAAGAACATCCGAAGAATACCGTGCTCTTTCCTCCTGTATTTGTATCTAGTTATTCTGCCAGACATGTTCTTGCTTTTCTTTCCCTGAATATCCTAGCTCAGGCAAACTGGTAAAGAACTTGCCTCAAAATTACAGTAAAAGGGCCAGTAAAAGACCAGTAACTCGAACAAAGGAGTTTGCTCCGGGCCCTCTCCCATACCAGCCTGATCACAGCTCAAACGTCAGAGTCTTCTGGGGGGGGATGGGGAAGGGAAAGAATCGGAACTGAATTGGGAGTTGACAAGAAGGACTCCCAAAGTAGATTTGTTCCAAGTTGAGTTGAAATAACTTCTTTGTTGTGTTACTGCTTTTCAGACTCACAGGTTCTCTGGATTCTCTCGCAGAGACTTCGTTGAGTAAAATACATCACACTTTTCCAGGTAGGAGCATAAGACACTAATTTGGCTGAGGTAGCCTGTAGCCTACTGCAGGCGACCAGCCTACAGACAGATCCTACTGCACAAAGCCAACCTTTCCGAAAGCACAATAGCTTTGCAAGGAACCCAAATACCAGCCCATGGCCTGGCTGGTCCCTTCCTAAAAATATAGTCTGCGGAAGGAACTGTTAACCCTATACTGGCAGAAATAATTCTGTCAGAGTTTTAAGGTTGTAGACACTCTTCCCTTAGTACTGCATTGCATTCTAATCAGAGTTAACGATAAATTGAACCTGCTCCTTAATCTAAACTGACATTGACAAAGGATGAGCATCAGGAGGGGGTGATATGAAATTACTGAAACTTTTGTGATACACGTGAAGTAGTTATTTTTCCTTACCTAAGCTTTTTGCATAAAGGCTGCTTCAAATTACCCTCGTCTGGTTTATTTCATTTGATTTCTGTCCTCCCTGAAAATTTGAACGTTATGGACACTAACTTTCATGAAAAGTTTCATCATTTAATTTTTCAAATGGGAGGGGAGAATGTGTAACAAATGCAGTATAAAAGAAAACACAAAGAATATGAGTTCATAAAATGGTGGTGGTTTTTTTGTTTTCCTTTCTTTTAAGAAGTCCTGCACAGCTTGTTAACCTTTCCACTTAGGTTTTAGACGCAGTCTAAGCACCACTTCTGCATCTTCACAAAAGGAGATAAACAGAAGGAACTCCTTTGTTAGGTGAGTGTCTTGAGTTTAAAATGTTTGGGTGAGCTGGCAGTTAGCTTTACTGTTCCTTGTGTAAAAGAAAATCTCGTATTATGCATGTAGAATATCTAGATCTTTACATGTTCATTTTTTTCCTTCCAAAATGAGTCGACAGTATACTGTTTTTCCATGGGGATCCAGGGGGATAGTCCTGGAATTGATGTGGGCATTAAAATTGTTTTCCAGTCGTTCATCACTGCATATTCTCCAGTGCCTGTATTTTCACACAGCTGGGTGAAGTTCGGAGGGTCTTGTTGAAGGACCTCACTTTGTCCTGGTGATCCTGATTGATGCTTACACATTAAAAGTTGTTTTTGGCTAAACTCTTTCAAGCCCTAAATAAAATGTTTTGTTCTGCTGAATTTACCAATACAAATACTGTAGATCAGGTGAAAGGAAATTGATTGTCTAAGTATTTCAGCCTGCCACCTGTACCAGCCTGTACGTTATTACACGTTTTGCTAGTGAGATCAAACACAATTTTTTTTAAAAAAAGGATTTGATTCTTTTCCCCGTGCACTTCATTGAATTACAGATTTGCCCTGGGTGGTTTATAGAAAAAATACTTTATTCCCTCCCTCCACCCCCTTTTTTTCTAACTAGATCCAAGAGCTCTGTGTTACGGCGCAGCTGGAGTAGCACCACTGCAGGCAGCGCTGAGGGACCAGTGAAGCTGCACGAAGGCTCTCAGGTTCTTCTGACCAGCTCCAATGAAATGGGGACAATCAGGTACATTGGTCCTACAGACTTTGCTGCGGGGATATGGCTCGGGCTTGAACTCAGAAGTGCCAAGGGAAAGAACGATGGCGCTGTGGGGGAGAAGCGCTACTTCACCTGCAAGCCGAACCACGGGGTCTTAGTTCGCCCGAGCAGAGTAACCTATCGCGGGATTAACGGGGCAAAGCTTGTGGATGATATTTGCTGAGCCAAAATGGGCTCGCACCATAGGAAATAAGTATTTTAAAGCACACAAGAACCCCATCTAGAAGGCAAACTTACTTTTAAATTATTAAATCTGCATTTGCATTTTACATATATATATAAAAAAGTAT
>VXBO01000480.1:0-103060 GCA_013400135.1 Rhinoptilus africanus
ATATATATATATATATATGAAGCTATGATTCCTAATTGCTGCCACCTCTTTTAGCGAGTCTTAGCAATTCAGAGTTGTATGATGCTGCCGCTGAAGGCCAATTTCTTCTTACAAAGAGCAGAAAAATAACAGGGTACTAATACCAAGCTTCCTTAACAGTAACAAGTGAAGGAAAAAAGTATTTCTGCAAAACAAGCCTGTTTGGAAGGTAATGAGCACCAGAATCACATGCCAAGGCCTAGTTGCAAGGAGTTTCCAAGTTACAAGACACACTTGTATGTAAGCGTAATTCTCTAAAATAAGCCCTAATTAATAAATGGCAGTACAGTGAATTTTGCCATCAACTAAGTTGTCTGAGAGTCCCATCTGAAATGTTTCCTCAGGACAACTTTGAGAGCACTAGTAGTGAGAGCCTGTTTGTATATAATTAGTTTACTTAATGCTCTGTTTCAGTGATTACTTTACAGACAGTCTGATATGAAAGTAACACCTTTTGTGGTATATTAATCCGATTTAACTGAAAGGCAGCATAGCTGAGGCATATGAGAAGAACTGGTTACCCTTTGGCATTTTTTCTGTTCACAAAATTGAATGAAGAAAGATTATCTCTGTGTAATGTTAAGGCATCCTTACATTTGCAGTGTGTATATAGTCTTAAATTTAGGAGAATTTGTGATAAAGACATTTTTTATATGCTTAACACTTATGTTTCTGTGTAGAGAGAGCGCAGTTTACTAGTTAAACTACAGTGTTTTGAGAAGGTAATGTGGAAAATCAAGTTCTTGTGTATATTTAGTTTTTTCCAGTGATCGTATAGGAAAGGCCATTGTGTGAAATTTGATGCATTTATTCTATTAGAAAAGCTATTATAGACAATGTGCGAATGACTCCTGTCTTGGAAAAAAATGGAAATTTATCAAAGAATGCAAATGGCTCAACAAAAACCAAGTCATCTGTTTAATTACAGCCTCATGTTCAAACAACAAGCTGTGGCACTTTCTTGGTTTCTTAAAGGAGATGAAGACCACTTCTTTAAGTTGTGAAATTGAAGTTTGTCACAATAATTCAGAAAATTCATGAGTTCCACAGACATTTTCTGCGAACATTTCAGCTGTTCAACTTTATAAGAGATCATGAGATCAAATCCTTCTCGCCTCTCTCCCACCGCCTTCCCTCTCTTCTGTCTGTAAAGACTGTTTTGTTTGTATAGTTTCTTGGAACAAAATCCACTGACAGCAGTCTGTGCAGTAGATTTATTAAGCAAATACAGTAGCTCCTTCTGTAGCTTCCTTTCCTGTACTATGCCTGTGACCCTTGGAGTTTTTCCAAGATAATGTCAGTCTTATGCATGATAGTTGGATACATTAATTATGCTTATGTGGAACTGAGCATCTTAGACTTCATTCATTCATTCTACTCTTTGCAAATCTTGCCGAGTTAACTAGTTCCTAGAGGCGTTTGGTTCCAAACCAGAAGGTTTTTAATTATGGCCTGCGGGACCACCTACTAGTTGGTCTTTGGAGAACTAGCAGGGTGCTGACACTCTTCTGCTCCTTGTTTCCAACTTTTATCTAACATTTGAAAGTTAGATACCCTGTAGGCTGTCCTAGTACAGCAAACTCATTACGTTGGTGGACAGACTTGTCCAGTTGGAGACTGTCATCGTAGCATCACTGGAGTGGTTGGACCACTTAACTGCTGTTGAAGTTGTACAGGGTTCTCCTTTTAGTGTTATGTTTTTGACCTGTCTGAAATTTTTTCAGTGTCGATCCTGATACTTCTATGGCCAGTGTAAGCATAATAACAAAAATATCTTGCTTTTCACAGTCACATTAAATGTAGCCAATAGACTATTGAAAGCCATTGCTGCACAGGGAACAAACTTGGACATCTTCCTTTTTCCCTCAAGACTCTCTTGTGTACTGAACTGTACATACTCTTAATGTGTCTTCTCTAAACCCCTGCAGGAAAATATAAGGAAATTGGTAGAAAATGAAATGCAAAGCAAAAATTAAGGGTCACACCTCACTGATCAAATATACTTGAAACAAGTACTGTAAGTAATGTGATGATCATCAACCCATCCTCAAGCCAATTCAAAGTCATAGGTGTTGTACTTCTCACCCAGTTCTGCTGTTGTAGATGTGAGCTGCTGGGTGGTAGGCAGTCCTGAAAATCTTCCCCAAAGGTGTCCATTGGGTACGTTTTCACCTAGGGGCTGTATCGAAGTAAAAACTTAAATGAAAATAGAATTGAAATAGTGATAGAGATGGAGCAAACCTGGCAACACGAAATGTTGACACCTTTCATGTGATGATGAGAATAGGAATCATGGCAGAAGTAGGAGGACAGAACCAGGTTTCGGATACTAAATATGTTGATTGCTCTCAGTTCTCTGCTACTCTGATTCTTCCCTAGTGGGTGAGTAGGACGTACGGGGTTTGCTCTTCTTTCGGTTATTTTATTTATAAAACCAGTAGCTGCTGGGCAGGCTGAATTGTGCTTACGTCAAGCAAAGGACTATGCGCGTCTAACTTGGATGATGAAACTTCTGTTTATGAGGATTCTTGATTGCATATTGACTCAGTTATGCCTAGCTGATTGAAATGACATTGTACCAAATTAAAGTGTGGTAATTTGCATATTACTTCCGGACTAATCAAGAATAGCTGTAACTACCAAGCACTTGATTTTGTCTTGTCATTACTCTGAAGCATAAACTTTCTGTAGTGTGCGTGTTACCTTTTACTTAGCAAGAGTGGAGAAGGGTACATTTCCTAGCTCAGTGTTTCTGGAAGCTTGATTTGAATTTAGTTTTTGCTTAAGGTGGTATCTGGGGCTAATGGATTGGCCTTATGATTTTTAAAACTAGCAGATGACAAATCAGAGTCTGTGGTGGTTGTTGATTGCTACCAGTAAAAGAAATTGTTGAGGGACTGACAAAATGTTCAGTTATCTAGCTTTTTCCACGTGTGTTTTCGTTTGTGAATTCTCTTACTTTACTAAATGTTTCCTAAGGGCTTTCCTGGATATTCAGATGCTGTCTGTAATCTTATAAATTGATTTATAGACACACTTAATTAAAATCTGTACAAGGACCTAAGGTTTGTAGGTAATTACGACTGTCCTGCAGCGAATGAGAAAGAAGCCTGACAGTATCACATGGGTGGATGAATGTTAGTCGACTTGTTAAAGCATCCGAAAGAAGCTTAAACTCACTGCTTGTCCTGTCTAAATTAAAACTAGAAGCTTATGGCTTATACGTGTTGCACCAGTTTACATTCTGAGTCTGGAAATCCTGCACAGATGACCCAAACTGAGGAATACATCCCATAGTGGGTATTAACAGGAAAACTAGCTTTTGATGGGTGGCCACTACCTCCTTGGATGAGGTGAGGCATTTTTAACCTTCTGTAATCATAGTAGAAACGATAGCCCCTGGGCACAGGGCTGAGACTTTCGGATGAAAGCTGAGGACAGCGTTCAGGATGAAAATCACACTGGGGTGAATCTCGCCTGGTGGCGGTGGTAGAGGTCCTACTCTGAGCCACAGCTGTCCAGCCATCTCTTCTGAAGGGTGGTACAGGATTTGCCCTGACAGGGGGTCTTGTGTGGCCAGGTGTGAAGCCAGCCTGGCTCTGCAGGAGGGTGCCCCCCTCCCTGGGAAGGGAAAGGATCGCTTGGGAGAAGATGGGGACCCATGCTTTTAAAATCTGGGGGCATAAACATGAACCACTTCCCTGCTGAGGCGGTTGGAGAGCTACATCTTCCAGTCGTGTCTATGGAAAACAGAGGTCAGTAATGCTTTCTGATGAAATTAACCCTTTTGTAGAATTGCTTTGGTCTTTCTATAAACTATAGGCTAGTCCTCCTTTGCTGGTCACAGAGAGGCCAGTGCACAATCCTGTGGTGCCCGTGTCCAAAATGAGACAAACAGTAGGGCTGGTTATCCTCAAAATATTGATGGGCTACAGAGCTGTTACTGTGATGGTCTGTGGTTGATCAAAAACGCAAACTTTGGCCCAGGTGACTCTTTCCAGTCCCACGTTTCTGTGGATGCTACATCTAGCTAGTGCCAAAATGCTAGGGATTGCTGGAAGTATCAGAGGGCAGAAGGCCTTTGGCTAGCACTCTGAGCAGTTTCAGTCCTTTCTCTGTAAATAAAATAAATGACAGCTTTTTGGGTAGCAGTCGGAGCCCTGACTTTAAATCCTAGCTAAAGATTTAAAACCCGGATACCCTGGAATGTCTTATTTCTTCTTTCTCTATGGAAAAAGGAGAAAGAAGGAAAAATGCGGGCAGAGAGGGATGGTAGCTGTAGTGTTTGTAGGTATGTTGTTTCTCTGTGACAACAAGTTATGTAGGGAGACGTAATATTTTTGTTAGACCAGCTGGAATTTCATAAGATACAGTTGGAAAAGGCAGGCAGACTTTTGGGCACATGGTCCTAAGGGACGAGCAGCTATTTTTGCACTGCACAGGAGGCATGAGACACATGGAAGAAAAAAATGGAGGATGTGAGTATTGAAGTAGGAGGGCAAAACACAATTCAGTTTGAGATAGATCAGAAAACGATCTCAGCCTCTCATGTTGGCTTTACAGGGTGAGACTTTACACGTTGTTTTCTGTGTGACTGCATATTGTTGTTACTTGATGGCTAGCAGCATGGAAAGAGCCCAATTTAGTGTTCTGTGGACACCACGTTGTTTTTGGAGTGGTGCCTTCAGCTAAGACATCCTCTGATTCTCGGTGCTTCAATGCCTGGGAAATCTGTCTTCTGTGGGAAGCAGCAAGTGAGGAGAGGAGGTTTTCTTGTTACACAGGGAGGAGAAAAGGCCATGTTAGGCACCTTCTTACAGAGTAGCCAGCGGCATCACCTGAACGTGAGTCATCTCCTCTTCAGTCCCTGGAATAGCAGACTGGAAAGCTGGACCTCTTGTGTTGCAGGTGACTCTGCTGACTGCCTTGTTTTTGAGGTATGGAAGAGAGATGCTACTGTAGTCCCAAATCTAAAAAGTGAACAATAAGGAAAGGCGTTATAGAATCTGAAATCTGGTGGCTGTAGTAGAAAAATCCAGTAAAGATTGCTTAGAAATAACCGTTTTAATATTTTTTTAATTTATACAGGTAAAATAGATATTATTTTTTAATGGATTCTAACAGTATTTAAAAAAAAAAAACAAACACACCCATCAACTCATGTATCTTTGAACTGTAATACGTCACTGTCTAACTAGATATGCCTTCCTAACCTCTGATCTCAACCAGTTCTCCTTTAGAAAATTGAAGATGGCTGTTTGCTATTTAATTTTACACTTACCTGATTCAGGATAGGTTAAAGAGGACTTTTGTTCTGCAAGTCCTTCTCAAAAGCATTCATTTACTAGCTACCAAAAAAAGGGTTCAGAGAGTGAGTTAGGTGCGTGATCTTACACTGCACGCGTTCACTAGCTGTGATTAATCTGGATTAAAGAGGCCACGTGTGCAAGAACTTAATTCAGGCACTTTAACCATGTGAAAGACCCTATTGGTGTCTTCTAATAGACCTGAACTCAAAAGTTATGGTAAGAAAATTTTGATTCTCTAATTAACATCCTAGTACTTTTACTTCTGATGTAATTCAGATCCTAAACATTATAGTCACTATAAGCATCAGGTGGGCGGTAATAAAGGCAAATATGATACACTAGGCATGCAGTAGAAGATCAGTGTGTAAAGGTGCCTTACACACATCTAGAGTTATTTAAACTTAGGTAGTGTCCTTAAAAATCAGATGAGCCAAGAGGTTCTTAAAGATGCTTATTGTTGTTGATGGTTAGGTGGTTGGGGGGGGAGCTAATCACTTGATTTAAAAGTATATTGGCTGGTCATCTAGAAATATTTCTAGAACTCAGAACACTTTCATATGCTGTTGCCAGACAGGACTGCTGTTGAAATTTATATAGTGTTTATCTTGGTATACTTAGTAAAATAACGTTCCTTCCATAAATGGTTTTAAAGTCTTGGCTAAAGTTTGATTTTACAGCTGAGAATGGGAGCACTGGAAAAATGATGTTTGTGGTACAAAACACAGTTTAGTAAAATGTGGAAAAATATACTTGAAGGAAAGGATAAACTATGTTCATTGACAAAAAATGCAATTCATGTCTGTTGGTCTCATGTAAGACAGTAGCATCTTTCATTATGAATGAGGATGGTTTTAATGGTATTTAATCCAGTTTAAAAGTACTTCCCTCCCCTGTCAGATTTGAATGTTGCTATAAAGCGCTGTATTTGGAGATACTCAATAAAATCTTAATTAGTGATTCAGAAGTCAGTCAGGCAGAACTGTTTCTTAAATTATCTCCCTTTCTAGAATCCACAGGACTAGCACAATGTAACTGCTAATACTTGAAAGCAGCTTTCCAGATTCAGGCTACTTTAAGAATGGCCTCTGCACTCAGCGTACAAAGTACAGGAGTTGGCTCACTTAAACTCCTTCACACTTCTCTGGTTTACGGCTTTTAAACGAGAAATCCGGGGATTTTTATTTCTTTCCGGTAAGAAGGCTCTAGCCTGGCATATAGCAGCTTCCAGAACTTGTACCGATATATGAGGCAAGGAAAATATTAATCATTACTTGGGAGGCGTCATCAAGATGCCACATTTTGTACTTCTTAATTTTATGGCTCATTTCTGCTTTTTATGGTGTTACTTCACTGTTTATTTCTGTAAACTCTTACGTATTCTTAATGCTGCTTCTGACTTCTTCCTTAAGAGGGGGGAAAAAAGTGTTTTCCTGACACCTTTCAGAAGGACAATATTCAACAGAAGCTTCTCTGTTTTCTTGGTTTCTTGGACTAATTTAAGTTGAGGAATTCAAAGCCTATGTCAGAATTTTTAAGTGTATCTTAGGAAATGATGAGTAAAGAAATTTAATTGCTTCAAGCAACAGATTGTTTCATTCACTACCAGTCTGTGTGTCCAACAGCATTTAGAAAACATAGGGATCTTTTTTTAGTTGTTATTATTATTAAAATTAAGACTTCTACACTTGTTTCGTAGTGTTTGTTCATCTCTGTTCATTAGGAGCTACTGGAACCTAAGACACTCGCGCTTATATATGCATAATATCACTCCTACGCATTCCTTCACGTATTTAAAATGCTTCTTTTGACTCTTTCTCAACACACTGCCCATCTTGCACTGCCCTCACTGCTCTTGCACCTCAGCATCCCATTTGGAAAACTGTTGTAGTGATACTCAATACAAACACCATCTATTCTATCAAATGTTCTAACTCAGTACAGTTTTATTTACAAAAAACTCAATACAGTATTATGTACCTTACATTTCTAAAACATGGGGAGTATATGTGTGGTGAAAACAGTTGGGTTTATATATCAGGAACAGAAGCTGTCTAAACTCAGGAATGTATGAGAGGGTTGCAGCCTGAGTGCTCCCTTGCTGGCTTTTTATAGTCTATTTCTGTATTGCTACAAAGACAGAAATGTCTGTCTGCCACTAAACACTTCGCTTGTTTTTCTTAGTGGTCATTGCAGGTGCCTCTTTTTCCTACTTGTGGTCCAGTTCTCTAAGATGTTGTATCTCATTGCAACTTTAAAGAATAGGGCAAATAAAGACCTTTTCTTTTCCTCTTCCATGTGACACGAGTTTGTTTTTAAAATATCATATTTGCCATCAGTAGTTCTCTTTCCCTGTTATTTGGTTGTTGGGGTTTTTAATGATATATTTTCTTTTCCCTGAAGAACTAGCAAAGGTACTGTCCATGCTGAGGGGGTATGTTGGAGGGTGGTTGGGGGTAATGAAAATGAAAGCATTCCCTTACACCCGTACGGAGAACTGAGATTCAAGCAAGTAGTATGTATGGTCTGTATCTACTGCTCTGCTATGCTTTTATTTATTACGAAAGTGGCCTTCTGATATGTCTGAAAATCAACCATCCAAGCTACTGATGGTTGCAGTTTGAAAATTGTTGACAGCTGAAAGGGAATCCGCTTTAGAACGAGAGCATGAAAAAAAGCTTAAAGGCAGGCGTCAAGCACTCTGCTGGCAACAGACATCAAAGACCTTATTTTCAGCTGGATATTTAGATATGGAAAACAAATGTAGTAATAGTTTACTTCTGTTTATAAATCTGAACATGAGTCAAACATTTTTCTTTTTCTTTTTCTTTTTTTTTTTTCTTTTTTTTTCTTTTTCTTTTTTCATTTTATCTTGATTTCAGTAAAGCATTTGACACCGTCTCCCACAGCATCCTTGTAGCTAAGCTGATCAAGTATGGGTTTGGTGATCAAGCAGTGAGGTGGATCAAGAACTGGTTGAAAGGAAGAAGTCAGAGAGTCGTAGTCAATGGGGCAGAATCTAGTTGGAGGCCTGTGACTAGTGGAGTCCCTCAGGGGTCGGTACTGGGACCGGTGTTGTTCAACATCTTCATCAACGACCTGGATGAGGGTACAGAGTGTACCCTCAGCAAGTTTGTGGATGACACCAAGCTGGGAGGAGTGGCCGACACCCCAGAAGACTGTGCTGCCATTCAGAGGGACCTGGACAGGCTGGNGCAGGGGGGTTGGACTAGATGATCTTTCGAGGTCCCTTCCAACCCTATGATTCTATGATTCTATGATTCTATGAAACGTATCATGATGTTGCCTCAAGGAAAGAGGAGGGGCAAAGTGTCTGAGATTAAACTTTTAGTTTGTAGGATGATATGATTCTGCTCTCGCAGCATCAACCGAGCAGCATTTTCACATCTGAATTTCAAGAAAAATACAGGCAACTGAAGGTCCAGATTACAGCAGCAAGAATCATCAAGATTTAGAAAACACAGCCTCCGAAGGAAACAGCTCTAGCAACTGAGAATTAAAGGAATTATCACAAGGAATATAAGGATATAAGGAATTACCCTTATTAAAGGAAGGGATATAAGGAATTATCCTTATTAAAGGAAGTATCGCATAAAACTTTTCTGAATTTGAGGTTTCTATATACTGGCATGAATTGCCTAGACAGTTTGAGAAATCTCTCATGTTGGAAGTTTTTAAGAAGAGGTCAGATATTTGCCAGAGTTGATGTAGAGACAATAAATTCTGCAGTGGAAGCAAGAGAAGGGAGGGAAGAGGGAACCTTTGAATGTCTGATGTTATTTTCTGTCAGTTAAGAACTGAAATTGTATAAAGCTGCGTTCATACCCATTCTTTCTCATCTGTGTGGTTTTTAGTATCTTTATTAATGAATTAAGGGACCGGGAAACAGAAGGTCAGACATAAGTAGTAAATTAAACCAGGTTACATACTTATCTATGTTAAAACTGTATTTATTTCTGTACAGACAGATATAAAAATAATATATGCAGGAGCAAAGGAATATAAGTTACAATTGCAGGATAGTGGAACGCTGATTTAAGAAACACCATTTCTGAAAAGGACTTGGTTATCCACTGTGAGATTTTTGTCTGATTTCTGCGGTAAATGGGCCAAATGTAATCAATGGGTATATAAAACACATCTCTCTTTGGGACTGATGTGACTGCAGCTGACACACGGTTTATGGCTGGTTTTCGCAGTGGAAGAGGTACTGGGAGAAAAGCAGAGTTCCTAGAAGAGGCATAACCATGATAGGCTGGAAAATAATACTGCTTGCAAACTCTAGGGGTTTGGAAGGGAAGTTAGTTTTATTCAGCTGTAGTCTCCGAGAGCTTTCCCTTTTCAAAGCAGTGAAATTAAGCTATGTAATTTTAAAGCTGAAAGGGACTGCCAGTCCAAGTCACAGCAGAACTGGAACCGAAAGTAAACAAAATGGTAACAGTGAACATGAGGAAAAAATATGAATTTGAGGGTAGAACTTCCTTCCCTGGAAACGTTTCAATCAAGATTGACAGAGGAATTTTTTCTCCCCCCATGGAAAAAGAAAAGAAAAACCATAAGCCTTAACCCAAAAGAAATAATTTGTTGCAGTCCTCTGGCTTTTGCTATCAAAGAGATAAGACTTAGATGATTACATTGGCTCCTTCTGGCTTCATAATTTATTTTGCAAAATGGTAGGGAGGTTAAATGAGAGATTAGCAGCTCTCTTGGGGATGGCAGGAGGGTTTTCTCATGACTGACATTTTGTAATCTCTCTCTGTAAGTGTCTTTTTCAGTGTTTGTGCCTGTTCTTTTCAGGTCTTTAATTTTTCTATCGGTTTTGATGTCAGAGGAGCATCATCTAGCTTTTTTTTTTCCTAAAGCAGGGAGGGGACTGTTCAAGTAGCATCAGGGGAATTCCTCTCAACTCCTGATTTTATTTTTTGTTGGTGGTTTTTTTTTTCACTTCAGTCATTGTTCCATTTGTTATTTTGTCTAATACCATACTTTCTGGAGTCACATAATTACTGACACAAATTTCTTTCATTATTTAGTACTAAAGAAAAACTAGAAAACGCTACAAAAATATATCCTGAAAGCTGCAAAATCTGAGGAAAAAGAGGATCCAAACAGCTGGTGGTGTGGATATTTTTCATGTTGAATATATCATGAATTTATTTGGGGGTAGAGGAGGCTTGGCTTCCATTTCCAGTATTTGTTAACCCTTTATAGATAGAATTATGAAACTACACACTTCATGTTGAGGGAGATGGTAACAACATACTACACAAAGGGAAGTAGGTGATGTCAAAGAAGAAAGGTTGCTGACTTCAAAATGATCTTGCTGGCAAGCTTATTTAGCCATGAAGAGCTCACTGCAAAATTTGGTGTGTCAACTGGAATCAGTAAGCAACAGCAAAAAGCCACTGGAATAGGTGGGGGCTATAGCACGTGGTATAGGAGGAAAGCTGGAGGAAGTTAAGCTTGTTTGGTCATCCTGGAGAAGAGAAACATGGGGAGGAGGGGAGGCGCACAGTCTCCCACCAGCCAGAGAGGGACTGTAGAGAAGACAAGTCAGCTTCTTCTCAGAGGTGCATAATGAAAGGGCAATGTATGCAATATCCAATAGGGAAAATTCTACTTGGATGTAAGGAAAAGGTTTGTCACCGTGATTGGGGGTTAAAGGGATTGCCTAGAGATGCCATGGAGCCTCCATCCTTGGATGCCTTCATACCTTGATGGAACAGTTAGTCTGGCTTTGAGCAGGAGATTAGGTGTCATGGCCTCCAGAGGTCCCTTCCAAATTAAATTTTATGATTTGTTAAGCATATTACAGATTTGTCCTATGAGGACAGAAATCTTGTCCCTTTATTTCCTGCTTATTACTAAAAGCTAAAACTGTAGTAGTGAAACCTTAGCTTAAAATGGACAATTCTATTCTGACATGTCATTTTATGAGATGCTGCTAAGAGTTGGGCAGCAAGATAAGGAAAGGAATGAACCTGTTTTTATTGCCCGCAGTGCAGTGGTGAATTTTTTTTTTTCCTTTCTTTGGAAAGGAAGTTCTATGGCATACTACAAGGTGTAGTGATAAAGGTTATAGCCATCGAGTTTCTCTGCTTTCCTCTTCTTCCTTT
The DNA here is from genome assembly GCA_013400135.1 of Rhinoptilus africanus. Taxonomy (NCBI): domain Eukaryota; kingdom Metazoa; phylum Chordata; class Aves; order Charadriiformes; family Glareolidae; genus Rhinoptilus; species Rhinoptilus africanus. Next base: position 11,483 of record VXBO01000480.1, read on the forward strand.
TCTGCTAGGAGCTGGGGATGTGTGTGGGAGGTTATTTTATTTTCTTTCTCCCCCTCCCTTTTCTTCCTTGTATCCCTCCAAAATAGTTCTTTCTAAACTTTACAAATACTGCCAGGAGAAAATTTGGCAAATGCGTATAATTTAACTGTTCGCTTAATCGACAGGAATATGCCTTCAAAAATACCAAGAATATTCTCATTTTGCAGTTTGTTGTAAGGTTTATTTTGTGTCTAATTTGTGGCTAATTGGCTTTAGCATATGATAATTAAAATAAGATGCCTCAGGTGTTTTTTTTATTATTTAAAGGAATTTTTCTGCTTAGCTGTTGGTGCTTTCTGGACACTTCTATTAATGTTTGAGCCTTGTAAGGGCAGGTCTTGAGTTCATAGCTGAGGTTCACTTAACAGATGGCCTTCCTTGGCTGACTTGCTGGTTCTCCTCCCCCTCTCTTCCCTTCTCTTGAGAGGGAAGGTCTCAGTGTTCATGGCTGTTAACTTGTGAAAACTGGATCCTACTGGTTTAAGTCCTTACACGTCCAAGTTGTGAATGCTCAGACTCATCTTAGTAGTTGCCCTGATGCACACAGTTTTCTTCCTTCTTCAACCTCCTTGTTCTTCCTTCCAGGAGATTTTCCCCACCCCTCCAGGTTGCCTCTTAGGCTAGTCAAACATCAGCACAGTTTTTCAAGAGGTGACCAGGTAGGAGCAGAAACCAGCTTTGCATTTTAGGATTTTTACTTTTTTTTGAAGAATAAACAACCTTTTGCCTATTTTTCACATCATCTCCCCAAAATTATCTCTGCACTCAAACTTTCTTGCCATCAGATGTAATGACCCTGATAGACTTAAGCAACTCAGTTTCCTTCTCTGTATATGTGGTTGCAGATTTCCCTTAAACCAGGGCATAAGTTAGTTCCTTGGAAGCTCTTTTTTGCAATCTGGTGTATTGAGGCTTCAGGCAGGGAAGGAAGGAGAGGCCAGTGGCTCTCTGGCATAGATGCCAAATAGCTTTCTCTGAATCCTTACCTATCCTTTTCCCCTCATTCCTTGGGATGCAATAAATATACTGCCACTGTGTTAACTAGGGTAGAGTTTTCTTTTTGTAGCTAAAGGACCGTGACTTCTAAGTTTCATCGTTTTAAGTGAATTTAGTTCCTTGCTAGATATAACCCTTTTTTTTTCCTCTTTTTTCTTTTATTTTTTTCCCTTTTCTATCTTCTTCGATTTCTTTGTTCCAGTGCTGGTAATAACACTTGCCAAAAATTGCTTATAAAAGATAAAATAAAATCCCTCTCAGTGCAGAATTTCCCACAAGAGTGAATGCTGAAGTTCTGACCCATGTCTCATGGCTCAGCGTCGGTATCCTTAAAAGGTAGGTTAGTCATACGTTCTCCTCAGGGGGTGAGTACGTGAAGTGCTGATCCTGTGCTCAGGCTCATTCAGGTTCAGAAATCTAAAGCTGACAAGCACCACTTTAAGATGACAAACTTCTTAAATGAAACCTCAGTGTTCTGGCGGCGTTCGCAGGACGTGCTTGCTTTAGCATGCTTGAACAACTCTTTGCTGCGTCACACCTGCTTCTCACACCAACGTCCAGCTTTGCAACAAATGGCAAAAATCTCACATCTTGAACTTTCTTATTGAGCAATAAATTCCATCCTGTTTAATGAAGTATGAACAGAGATCTCCTGCTGATCATGGTTTTCTTTGCTTGAAATTAAGGGTGTTTTTCTGTTTATTGTTCAGTATTTAAAAGCAGTGTTATTTTAGTGAGCCAACAATCTGACCTACTGTATCCCTAACCAGCCTGAAGTACACTGAACTATTTAATATTAACCGAACCATTTTACTAAAAGTGCTATCTCAAAACAAATTCAAATACAGCTTTACTTAGGAAAGCCATGGAAACCCATTTATTTTTCTGTTCTTTAGCTGGAAACAAATGTTCTGTTCTCATACCATGGGAAACTGGAATAGATTCAGGTCAGACAATGCATGTTCATTCCTTGAGACTCCTTGACAGTTTTAACTACAGTCACTTCCCTCTCCAGCCCACTCCTTTCTCTTCTAACTCTGAGAATGGGAATTCCTTCATCTTTTGGGAATTACTCTTGCATTTCTGAGCCTTGATGGATCAAAATCTGTTAAAACTTTATCTAAGTGGAACACATTTCGTATGTGAATTGTATTCTTGGGTGTTGCAATATAGCATTCACCAAAACTGGCTTTCAGTGGAAATTTTTTTATTTTGGGCACTTTTATACTTCTTTCTGTATTACTAAATTTATTATGGGAAATATTAATTCATGTGAGTCATGGTAGATCGGCAATCCTTCCTTGGTTATGATCTGACACATCACTGATAAAGCCTAAAACCTCTTCCTTAGATAAATGCAGATATCCACTAGTCTACAATGGATGCTAGTTGGTCAAGTGCAATCAGACACTTAATGCTGCCTTCTCCAACTTTCACTGAACATCTGATTGGAAATTTGTTCAGTGTTAGCAACTGTCTCTTTTCCTGGGAAGCCAAGAAATACCTATAGAGTGTGTTTGTAAAAACTACTAGACGTGGAAAATATTATGTAAAAGTTCTTACCAGCCCTTAGTAGGGATGTGGCATTACACCCAAAGGAGACTAAAATCAATTATTCATTTCAAAATTGTCCTCCTCTCGCCTGTGTACGACTTGAGGGTTCAAGTGGCAGCGTAAGAGTTGAGAAGGCTTTATTGTACTGAACAAAATGAGGGCTGTTCTCCAAAACCCTGTTCCCTGCTACATGGGGTCCATCTATACTGAAGGAAAAAGAATAAGTAACAACAGATTAGTTGTGCAGGGAACCACAAAACACATTGCCTATATTGAAGATTTAGACCTCTTCTCAACATTGAGTTCATCTACTGCTGAAAAGGTCTCCCCTCCCCCCCAGTCTTGTGTGAACCAACACCTTATTTTTTTTTTCCCCCTTTATAACATCTGTTATAGAGGTTTAGCATGCTGGAGGTGGTTGGATATTTTTCTCATTAAAATTTATGTTTTGAGTAGTTGCCAGGTCAGCAAACTGGATAAATAAAAAGGAGGAGTATTTAGCAGAGGCTGAGCCAGCCATTTACAAATAAATCTCTTGGGGTCTCTAATCACTCACAAGTCTGGCCATCACTTTGATTTGAAGGGAGATTAAGGATTACGAATATTTTATAAATCTATTTTTAACTTCAGTGCCGTTATATGAAAGTGAAGGATTTGGTGCTACTTTTTCACCCTTTCTTACCTCCAGCAGCAATCTGGAATGATTTACTTGGATAGACTGCAAAACGCCAAGTGTTTCTACTCTAGGGCCATACTCAGCGTGTGAAAAAGTTGTCAGTGGTGTGGCCAGTGATGCATTGGTACAGGAGTACAGAAATTCTGGTATCACAAAATAGGGCCATAGAAAGAAAGGGTTTGCCTGGTAAACTTTTAATTCATACAAACTGTGGATGGATATTTTCAGCTTTTTGTGGCGCTCTGTCTTAAAACAAGTCTGAATACTCGTGCCCTGATTCCCACTGAGGAGAGAGTGGCCTTCATGGGATACTGCAGCTGCTTGACACATCACTCCTGACTTGCTCTTGTATCTGGTGGGGAAACATCACTTGTTCTGGTTTGCCATCAACCTCCTATACACCATGGGGGAATCATGGCCAGGAGATAGAGAAGTGATTCTCCCTCTCTACTCTGGTCTTGTGAGACCCCACCTGGAGTACTGCGTCCAGCTCTGGAGTCCTCAGCACAAGAAGGACATGGACCTGTTGGAGTGGGCCCAGAGGGGGACTATGAAGATGATCAGAAGGCTGGAGCACCTCTCCTGTGAGGACAGGCTGAGAGAGCTGGGGTTGTCCAGCCTGGAGAGGAGAAGGCTCTGGGGGGACGTTGTTGCAGCCTTTCAGTACCTGAAGGGGGCCTATGGGAAAGCTGGGGAGGGGCTGTTTGCAAGGGCATGTAGCGATAGGATGAGGGGCAGTGGTTTTAAACTAGAGCAGGGTAGGTTTAGATTAGACATTAGGAAGAAGTTCTTTACAATGAGGGTGGTGAGACATTGGCACAGGTTGCCCAGAGAGGGGGTGGAGGCCCCATCCCTGGAGACATTCAAGGCCAGGCTTGATGAGGCTCTGAGCAACCTGATCTAGCTGAAGATGTCCCTGCTCACTGCAGGGGGTTTGGACTAGATGGACTTTAAAGGTCCCTTCCAACCCCACACATTCTATGATACAGGGCCTTCAAATGACAATGCAAGTTGCCAGAGTGAGTCTGTGTAGGAAGAATTAAGTGTTTGAATAGAAGGTGATGGACCTGCCTTCTGCTACTGTAGGTGTGCTTTGCCTTTTCCAAACTTCTGGGTAGCCTGTTCCTGGCAGTGAGTGACTTGGCAGGAACTCTGTGAAACTGTGTCACAGAAAAGCCCTGTAGATGCACAAGCAGCATCCCCTGGTTCCCCGGTGCATTGCACCTCTTCCTTCATTCCCCTCCTCCTTATCTGCACCAGTTGCTCAAACCATTTTGTTCTGCCAGGTAGTTTTTCACTCGGTCACAAAGCAAAGTTGGGGGTAGGAAGGAGGACTCCCGTTTCTCTGAAACCCTCATAATTCAGTGCTTTTCAAATATTAAAAATATAATCCTGAAATTATATGTAAATGTTAAAGAAACTTAGCTGGGCTAAAAGCATTGAGGTTTGCCTACAACTCCCATCTGGATATCTGTCAGTGCAATGTTTGTTCTTCGTATTATTCTTTCAACCTGCTGTAAACAATTTTAATGGCTTCTGGATTTCCCCCTGATATACAAATAAATCTTCAGTGCTGATCCTCCCTTTGATTCTCTGTATCAGTTCTGATGCCAAATGAAAACAAACCTCCCTTCTGTGTAATAGCTTAACTGCGTCTCTGCTCCTGCGGGACTAGTCCTGACAGGGAAGGAAACATAGCCCCAGCCCTCACTTTGCCACCAGCCTTCAGGAGAGTTTGTTGTCAAGTCAGAAGAGTCGAGAATGTCAAGGCGGAGACCTGATCCTTGAAACCTGTCTCCAGTGCATCGGCTCTGGCACTCCAGGCAAGGAGAAAGAGCAGGGCAGAGGATGAATTGCAGCTTTGCCCCTTCTACTGCTTTGTGTAAAGCCTTTGAACCCTTGCCCTGAGGGCAGCCAGGGTGCCCCTGCAAGGCAGGAGGCTTCTAACAATGCACCCCTTGTGCTGCCAGGCTTCTCCCAGCGCGGCAGCATCTCGGATTATCCTGTAAGTTGCCTGGTGAGAAGGAACCCCCATCTGGTGTAAGAATGATTTCCTACTCTTGGTGATGGATGAAGCTGAAATAAAGCAGTTCAATTTTTAGAAAACTGTCAGCCCTGAAAGGATTGAGCTATTATTTTAATTACTGTAATGAGCAAACACTACTTGGAAATCATTAAAAGAACATATACACAGCTCCGTCTGATGTGTATTGATGAAACTTTTCTTGAACCAGTAGGATGCATGTTAATTTTTTTCTGCTAAATTGACGGCAGCGTGGGCAAGACATTTTGCTGTTGCTTTTCCATCACCAGGAAATTTGTAGTCAAATGCAGGCTATTAGTGTAAATGTGGGTGAATGTTGTGAGCGAACATTCATAATGATCTCTTCAGAGGGGTTTGAAATTAGAGTTGGCAGAATTCATTTTCAGCTGTACCATTTTTCCTCGGGAAAGCTGACCTGTTGAAACTATTGCAGGACCACATTGAGTTCAATCTGAAGGGGTTTTGGTGTGGTTTTTTTATTGAAAGGCTTCTCACATTCACAATGGAAATAGAAAAGAAAATTGTACCATACAATACCTGGTGATTTAAAACTTCAGCATATAACATAAGATGTGTATGTTCGTGCATTTCCTGCCCTGCTGAATTGAAGCAGTGACTTGAAATTTGCTTCCCACCTTCACGGTTCCCTGACCATTAGGGATAATCAGCTGCTCTGTCCCAAGGATTATATTTGGAGCAGTTCAGTTTTTTGTTATGTGCAGTTATGACTGCAGCAGAAAGATGGGGTTTTGTAGCAGGGATGTGAGAGGTTGGATTCAAATCGCTAGTTCAAATGAAATAGAAGAGCAGTAGCGTGAACTGAAGTTGCTGACCAGGATGTAGGGTTGCCCAACCCTGGTTGGTGGCACTGAGTGAGCCCACATGCAGGCATCCCTTCTGTGGGCACCAAAATGCTGGGAAAGCATCTCAGAATAATTCTGCTGAAGAAAAGGCGGGGGGGGGAGTTTAACCAAGTTTCTGAATACAGAACTATTCTGTAAAGTTTTCTTAGCTTAAGATCTTTTGGAAAGACGCTGCTGAAAAAATGGGTAGCAAATTGCTAGCATAAGATAGAATACAGATGGAATATCCAAGCTTGTATTCATTCTTCAGAAAAGCACTTTTTACTGGTGTAACAACTTTGTAAAGTATTTTTTGAGTCAAATCCCTACTCATATGGTTCTCCTTAGTGTAGGAGCTGAAGCACTGTGCATTGCCCAGATCCTCATGATAGGCAGGTTTCTAAAGCTCGCCTTGCTTCATGTTGCAGTGACAGTAGGTGGCAGGTGATGAAGATGGCAGAAGAGCTGATTCAGCAGCAGCATTGTGTCATTTCTTTGTCTTTCCATTGTACCTGTGCAGGCCTTCTACAGGGTTTTCTCAAGGAGACAGCCAAAACTAGTGAGATAGCCCTACAATGTCAGAGAAGTTTAATGAGGAACAAGACCCTAACTAATTGTGGACCTGAAGGAAGAAACTGAAGAAAATTTAGGATATATTTTTTGGGGAAAGAAATTCTGATTATTCTTGCATTGCCCTATTGCCTTCGCCTGTAAAGAAAGAGTTGTCATATTCTCATGTGTTTACTATTTAGAGGTTGAACTCTGCAATAAGGCTCAGTCAGACGACCCAACACTTCCTTGTTTTCCTTCACCTCTTTCTATCAAGACTCCTTGAGTTTGGCCATGGAATTGGAATCAAACTTCATAAGGGAAACAAAAATCTCGTTTTCAGACAGATGTTGCATATCAAAAGCAGAAACATGTTAGAAGCCTTGATCTGATGAGCTATACACATGGTTTAATTTTTCAGTGGAAGGTGTAATTAAATTGTCTGGCATTCCTGGATTAGCCCGTACTGCTTTGTGCTATAATCTTGCATGAAAATCTTAAGTGTGTGGTTTTGATATTTCTGCTATATGTAAGCTGCTAATATAGTACTTTTCTGTTGTGAAGGATTGGTGTCTGGCTCAATTTATTGACAAATTAACCTTTTTTTGCTGATCATTAGAGTGGTGTGCTATATGGTCATAGATAAGCTCATCCTCTGTTATTACTCTGGGAAGAGTGCTTTTTAACTTTAATTTCTCTCAGTATTAATACTAATTCTAATGCTTTTTTTACTGGTAGAAAAAAATTATTTTGAGTAGCATAGATTTCTTTCTGTACATTTCATGCATTTACTAAGAAATTCGGGTCATACTGATTCACAGCTCTACTACTTCCTAGAAGGGAATCACAGAAGATATATTTTACATACTCATTTTTCCTTTTATCAGAGGGAAATAATTCGGAGCGAGGGAGAGGGGGAGCAGGGAGGAATTGGCACACATAATGTTTGCCAGGCAAGAAGCGAGTAAGTAAAATACAAAGAGCCATGCTAAACCTTCAGCTCTGCAGGAAGATGTGTGCAGGCTTCACAGATGAGCTGCCTGACATGGCCTTAGGCTTTCCCCTGGAAACCCTGGAAGTGAGGCACGTTGGGTCTGCACCGTGGAGGTGTAAGATCACAGTGTGTCCTGGCTTGCCCGCTTTACACCATTGGGGAGGCAACAGCAGCCCAGCATATGACAGCAACCAAGGTCTCGTGCCAGGAGTCCCTGGAAGACGTTCTGCGCTGCTGAGGGCAAAACCCAGCACTGTCCTATTTGCCCTGCTGCTGTCAGGTGTGATGGTTCAAGGAAGCAGATGTGTATGATAGCATACGTGACACTTCATCCTGCTTAGACACACCACTCGTCTTCTCTACAGTGGAAAATGAAAAATAGCCACCTTTTTATCATATTGCAGATGCTTGTCGGTTCGTGGTGTTTGGCTATCGTAAGGCTCATTTAATGTGAATCAGATGGAAAGTGTGCAGAGTGGTTTTCTGACTCCTGTCCAAGGAAAACCTTGGGTCAGCTGGCATACAGCTTTCTGAGAGCTGGCTCAGATGAGTCTTCCCAGAGCTGGCAACTGAGCTGCCTGGTCATCCGCGTAGCAGGCAGGAGTGCAATGCTAGGGGATGGCGAGGAGTAACCTCTAGGTAAGGCATTAAGTAACTTTCAGAGGTATTCGGGCTCCCAGCCCCTTGGGCAATTCAGACTGAAGAGCGGCTGGAGAAGTTTGCACGTTGTTCTCAAAGAAAGCAGAGCGATTGCTGGGAAGAAAGGTGAAGACCCTAGAATCCCCCACTTTGACATCCCTCAGAGAGCCCCCAGCACACAAAATGACACAGATTGTAAACCAGATTGTATCTGGCTTGTCTTAGCTGGTCACTGTCTTTCCAGTGATGTAACTAAACATGTTTTATACTGATTTAGTTAAGCAGGCACTGAAATTGTATGTAGATAAGCCTGTTAGCTGTGGTGCCGTATGTCCAGTCAGAGTAAGCCTGTGGCTTACAAAGTAATGCCTGTGGCTACTTTCAATGAACCCAGCACGTACTGTTGGCCAAGTTTACTGGCGGTAAAGACCATCACTTGCAATGGCAGGGTTTTGGCAGGATAGATGCTTGTGCCCCTCAAGGCAACTCAGCATGGTAGAAGGAGGTGGCAGACAGCAGGGGTGAGAGGAGTCTTGGGGTGCTTCCTTGGAGCAGGTCATCCTTCTCCAAGTGATCTTCTGCAGCGTGGAAACGGCTGTGCCACTGTATGTCTGTGGAGGCTCAGTGTGTGGGAGGCCATGTATGATGTTGCGTTTTGCTCTTGCTGGTATGCAGTAGTGCAGTTGAGAAAGGAAGGAAAGGACTTTTTTGGGAAATTACTGCTTCAAGGTGGGCAATTCATGTCATTTCAAAGGCGGGGTTTCTTAACTGTGTCTTTGCCTTTCTGCTCCCTGTGTTCAGAAATCTCAACTGAAAGAGAAATTTTCCTTAAAGGAACATTAAACTATTAGGAAACTTTTTCAATACTTTGTGATAACTCTAGCAAAGACTGATCTTTTGATAGTTTTTGGGTTTGAGTTGCTTTTAGCTTGGGATGGTCCAGTTTTTCTGGTTTCTAACCATCATCTGTCTTTCTTTCCACTTATCTACACAAACCAATGCTAAGTGTCTGAAACCTTAATATCTTTTTCTTCTATCAATGGCATCTTCCCAACCTTAAATCTGAGTGCTCATACAAACTGTCCAGTATTGATTTAGTTTCATTATTCAAGGAGTAACTTTTTCTTTTTGGAACAAAAAATATTAAACATACTTTTCTTAATCCCAGAGGTAGATTTAAGATCACCTTGTCTTAAAACTGAAGTTCTTTCATAGAAATTTAAAGCACAAAATTTCTCTGGAGCATTTGCAGCTGCTAATGTTAGCTTGTGTACTTAGAAATCGGTATATAATAACATATCTCATGATAATCTAGCAGCTGGGGAAGTCCATGTGCAAAGACAAATAGGCGGACAGCCACTGTCATAATTACCGCTTTACGCCCTTTCTGTGAAAGGCTACAAAATGGAATTGGTGCAAAAATGGCTTTCTACCAGAGATGCCCCAAACCAATATTAGCGAGAAGGTTTCACTAGAAACACATATAGGATAAAATATTCAGTAGCATTTCAGAAAGCATTAGCAAGGCATAGTGCAATTCTTTAAGTCATGAATTATGATTTGCATGGAGAAAACAAAATCCCCTAAGTGGTCTTCTAAAAACACTTTGGAAATTAAACCCCCCCCATCTGTAGTCTGTAGCATTTCTTGTTGAGCTGTTTTAGGCTACGGGGCACCCACAAAGCTGGCAGACATCTTTTGAGAGGGAAAAACCGGCTGGGCATTCTGCTTCTTTATACCTTTTGGTTTCAGCTATGATCATTTGAACTGCCAGAGAGGGGTTTAGATGGTACCCGCCTTATTTAAGGTAATGAAACAAAATGTGTGTGAAGGAATGTGTTCAAGAGAACTGAGGCAGATAGGTATCTTGCTTAGATCTGAATTTTAGATTATCGTCTTTGTTGCCTTTTAGAGTAGGAATGAAAATTAAGGGAAGTGGCAGTGCTGAAGCAGTGTGCTCTTACCTTCCATCTCTGTTCACCTACCTTTTCAGCTTATCTCCTCTATTCCTTTTTTTTCCCCCCTTTTTATTTTTTTGCATGACACTTGAGCACATGCTGATAACATATGCCAAAATGCTTATTCTTAAAAGCTGCCTTCATTCATCTTGAGCTGTTATTGAGAGCTTTGTCTGCTTTGTAGGTAAATTGCACAATGCTGAATCAATGAAGTCTTGTACTGGAAACCAGACAAACGATTCTGACAGAAACTCTGTGGCATTTATACAGAGTGAGTGAAGAGATGGCTTACCTCATACAGGGATCAAAACACCTCCTGCTTCTCAACTGAGGCGGTGATATAAACGCCTCAGTTTATATAGGCTGCTGATCCTAAAGCACAAAAATTAGAAATGTTTGCTTGCTGCAAGTTACTTTGCATGCTTGATAGATATTCCAGTGTTATGGATGACAATTTTTGGAGCATAAGCTACTATATTTATTTCATAAAGGTGATTTTCAGGTCGTATATTTTTTTGGCTCTACACTTGTTTTAAATCCTCTTTAATACAGTTTTAGCTGTAGCGTAAATGTACTTAACTCTGAACACTTTCCTTGACAGGAGACTTTAGCTTTATAAACCAGATCTATTGTGTAATTAAGGAGTTTCTTTGGAAATTGGCTTCATTTCAGTTTTAAATATGTTGTCTAATTTGTTCCAGAAATAAAGTGAACTTGTTTTTCAGAACTTGTTCATAGTTGCTGGTGGTCAGAGCTATAATAAATTGAATTCCTTCCTAATTTAAGCACTTTGTAAATACGTAAGCTAAGCTACAGTCTGCACTGGGCATTGATGATATAAAGTGATAGTATCTTTCCTATGAAAGTTGTCTTTTTAAGTGCATATAAGAACAACCACCAACTCCTTTCCATAGCTAATACCCAGATGTTGGGAATTATTTGAGCAACAGGTTCTCCAGCAATTTGAGTGCAATACGTCAGTAGATTTGAGAGAGAGAGAAGAGGAGGAAAAAGATACAGAGACTCTGTTAGAGGTTGTAAACCACATGTATATTCAGCAAGTAGATGAAATATGAGCTTTGAGACAATAAGCTGCTCTATAATGCACAGACGGTCTTTCAGGCTACCAAGCCCAAGCTCTGAAGTCTCTCTACACATTGATAAAAATGTCTAACTCTGAATGAAATACGTTTATTCTGTCTCATGTAAAGCCCTGTAAGCTACTAAGAACTGGCTGAGCTGCTGACTCAGTCATTGTTCCTGGTTTTTACAACTCCTCCCATTCAGTTAATTAAAAAACCTGTTCCTGAACAGGAAACAAAAGCACTTTTTATACGGAATTGATCTATGTACATTTTCAAGATTTCTGCTCTGTGAATGCACTTTTTCTTTAGCTTTGTTCACTGCAGCCCAAGTGCCTGCCGGGGGCAGGAGTGTGGACATGACTGTCCTTGTCGGGTGGAATATTTCACGACACACCGTCCTACACTTGTGCTGCGGGCCTGGTGAGCATGGGACGGGGTCAGAACCTGAAAGGCACAAAAGGCTGCTCAGCGAGCATGAAAGCAGTGAATGGCGCTGAAGTCAGGCCATGGAAATGGGGATACTCACATGGGAGTAGCAGGAGGAAAAAGATCTGTCAGCAAAAGAGCAGAAAGCAGAAAGGGTGGTGGGTTTGTGCTTGAAAAAAAGTGTCTTTGCACTGTGGCAGAAACTCTAAGAGCTTGAGTTTTGGTGAGTGTTGACTTCGAAGATTTTGCAATATAAGTAACTAAAAGCTGTTACTCAGTCAAGCAAAGTTAACAATTAAGCTCAACAGTTGCTGCTGTTATTTTAGCAAAAGCTTCGACTTGCCAAGAAATAGAAGAACGTGTATGAAGTTGTTTGGAAAAAACACTTCCATTCTGTCAAGTTTATTTTTTAAGAGATGGCTACCAAATCCAAAAAGTTGTGTCTGGTCTAAATCCACAGGTCACTCATGGTTAGAATCTCTGCAATCCATGTTATGGCCAAAAATATGCGTCTGCACATCTTAACTTCCTCCCTGTAATTGCAACTCTCTTCAATTTTTTAATCAGCAAAATGAACTAATACAATTCAGTGAAGGCCTGACACAGAGGTTGGGACCTGGTGGTTTCTAAATTGCAGAAAGTTTGCTTGCTTCAATGCAACCAAATTTTTGTCCCCTAAAATGTCCCTCTTTCCAATCTCAGTTGTTCCTCTGAGAATGAAGCCATTTTCATCTCTCAGTTTAAGATTTCTCTGTTGCCACCGGTGGATGGGATTTCTTTTTTGTGTGCTGTCTGTTTTTCTGGTTTTTATCTTAACCTTAAATAAATATCGTTTACTTGGTAATCACTGGTAATGAGGAGATAAATTAAACTGCTCCCTGTAGGTGCAGTCTGTGTTTAAAATACTTTAGCTTTCCATCAGTGACAAATTCTTCTTTACCTTTTTGAACAAATTTAGACACTGAAAGTAGAATAATTTTGTTCAACTACAGTTGCACTGATTTCAGGTTCTGAAATATTGCTGCCCTGAGAAGATATTCCAGTTTCTTTCATTGACTCTTCAGTTGCATAAGAAACTAAAGTTCACTCTCTGGCAACCAAAATGGGGAGAGTGAAAGGGAAGAAAGGTTTCTTCCTGTGTGGATTTCCCCTAAGGAGGTGCCCTCTGAAGTGGTGGGAGGACGGAGTTGGGTTTCTGTACTCACTCAGATTATGAACTACAAGTGCACCGTTCCTGGTGGGGACATCAGCCCAAACGGAACAAATTTGTGCTACTGCGTTTTCCTCACGTTAATGACCACAAATAAAAAAAATGGTATTTTGGTCCTCCTGCATTACAGGTGGAATCTCACACATTCAGTGTTAATGAGTTGGGGGAATCTATGGTGTAAAGGCAGAAATTTGTGATGCAGCTGTGCTATAAAATCCCAGCATGCTTGGCTAACCTTTAACAGGTATTCTTACATGGCCTGTTTGAACCTGCTTAGAACTAGTAATATTAATTTCAAACGTTAACTGGGAGTTTATTCTGCTGCTCTCATCTCAACTTTCTTCTGTGCTTTAATTAAATGTTAATCTATTGTAGACATCCCCGTTCTTTTGATGAACATCTTGGGATGAGTGTATACTGATGATGTGGGAGGAGATCACCTAGTTAAGAATAGGTCCAAAGGCAGATTAAGCCTGTGCTGCCTCTTAATTTTAAATGTATGTAATCTCTTTCTCTAACACGTAAAATCTGCTTGGGCAGAATAATGTAAGATGCTGTTAAGGTACTTGCACTTCAGTGCAAGGTTTGATCTTCAGCTTGCCTTGACATATCCAAACTGGGTCTACACTCCTTAGGGACAGATTTTTAGCCCTGAATCACTGTTAATGTATAAATGAAAGCCACGTGTTTGCTTAGTAAGACAAGTGATTCCAAGTGCAGTAAGAACTGTAACCATGTACATTTTCACCTTTGGTTCTACATCAATTTCTTTTCCAGTTGGTCAGAGAGAGGACAGCAGGTTTTGGTAGAGGTTTCTGTTAAGCAAGGGATAAATTTGCTTCACCTTCGTATCAAATCATTCTCTCTTCCAGCAGACATTCTCATAAGGATCCTGGATGCCACTGTAGTTGGTTGGAGCCATAAGCTTTTAGTGACACTATTTTCGTAACTGAGGTCTAAGTGGGCCTTCACTCTGATACCAAGGGAACAGTGTTAGTAGTCACGTAAGAAAAGCTTTTGTCATCAGGCAGCTGCTGTTAAGCATAGTCATCATCTTCTCAACGCTGTTTCATGCAAGCTCTGGGTTGGTTTAGTTGGGCTTTCGGCAACTTTTCTCTCTTGATGCCTTTTTGTGCTGCGACCTGGATGAGCTCTGTTATTCACCAGGAGAGCATGCCATCTTACTGTTCAATAGGAAAACTAGTAACAGCTTTTTGTTAATAGTAATTAAGAAAGTCAGACGAAGCAGTAGTCATCAGACTTCTCTGTGTGGTCACTTAAACGTGTGAACTAACACTCTGGCTGTGGAGTATTCTTGGTGTCTGTTGGCAGCACATGGGAAAGGAATAGAATGATGTTAATTACAAGTTAGATCAATGATAACCCAGTGAGTAGGTTAAATCTAGTTAACTTACAGTCCAGACACTCAAGCATGTGACCCTGTAAAATGGAACATTTCATTGTGGTAATCTTATATTTGTGATGATAATAACTTATGAAAAAAAGGTTAGAGGTTCGGCTTGTTTTCCCTGTCTGTCTTTTTACATCATCTGTAACCTAAAATTCCCTCTCATGCAATATCTGTGAGTTAAATCTGCTTTAAGGTATCATCAGTCACCATTTGAACTGATTTTTCTTTGTTAAGCTGCCAGTAGAATCAAATATTTATTTTTTTTTTGTGATGCTACTTAGGAGTCATAAAGTAAGATAAGAGAAATGAGAACACTAGGCTGTGCCATCCCCTTTGCGTTGCCAGCACAGGATTAGAGGTTTTGATTAGCCAGCATTGCGTTGCTGTGTGGGAAACGTGGTTGGATTCCCTGCCTTGATCTGTCCAACGGTGGGTTTGGGTACGCACAGACGATGTGTCAGCGTGCGGATGCTCTGCTTCGACACGTCTCGCCAGGTTGTGATGCCTGACTCATTCGCCCTGGGTTGAATGGGTGTTTGTACCACAGAGAGGAATAAAAGCGTTTAAGGCTTCAAAATCTTCATAATACTTCCGCGAAGTTGAACTATTCATTCTGAAGGGCTCCTTCCCCATGAAATGTTGCGCAATCTCTACTGACTGAATGTGCCTTTGTGTCCTGCCCTCTGCTTTGCAGTGACATAAGTTTAGCTCCAGTACACTTGATGAATTGTAATTGTATTATGTTTACTTAGATATGTCTCTAGTTCATGTTTCATCTGTTTTTTTAAGACATACCCAAAATTTCCAGAAGATTGCATGCAGATGGGGACATGGGAGGTCCTCTTCTTCACCCCTCTCTCTCCTCTCAGAAAAAAAGTACTGACAGGCAGCTCTTAAAAAACAAAGGCAGTATTTCAAAGTCTGTTTAATAGCTATTTCATGGTGATGATAATATAAGAATTGATCGTAGTTTTTCTAGTTTGTGGACGAGTCATTTTCCTTTGGACGCTGTGTAGAGAAGACTCTTGTTGTGCGTTTTCCTGCTGTATTCTCTACCCTTTTATAGTCTCCTGTATGCTTTCAGCAGGCTACAATATGAAAATAAACAAATTCTTAAAACTCAGAAAAGCTTCCTTCCTTCTTTGCGCTCCCAAACAGTTTATTTCTTTTTTAATAGCTCACAGAAGCTATTGACGTGGCAGATAAGGATGAACCTGTACCTTTGGGTCATCTTGCTCTTTCTTTGACTGAGGGGATGAACTTACCATAGGATTGCATCCATGTTAGTTTGCTGCCAGGTCCCAGCCTGAGGTAGAGTCAGTAGCTCCTTCACTGTGGAACCCCGAGGTGACAGAGCAGATTATTAGCTTTCCTGTCCCCTCCTTGGGCAGTAGGCTGTGCGCCTGTCTGCGCTAATTTGGTTGCAGACTACTGTCTGCTCTCGTGGTTGAAAACTGTTCTGTAATTCCATTTATACTTCCAGTTTCTCTCTGCGATGAGTCTTTTCCCCTCGGCGGTGGCGACCCAGCAGCTCTGCTGCTCCAGACGACTTGAGACTGTGGTCACTCTTCTCTTCTCTGGAGAACTCTGAACTAGGTTTTGAGCCAGCTGGAAGATGACAAAAGCGAAGCAAGGCATTTGTTTCCCACTTATTGTTACTTCGGCACGTCTGCCAAACCTTTTCACATTCACTTGATGATAGGTCCCTGAAAGGGCTGCAATATTAACTTTACACTTTGGTTCCAGTTAGTCACATAATAGCTATATCGAAGATGTGATAGATTCCTTTTTGTTCCTCCTTTTTTCAGGTCTAGGCAGCTACAGCCACTGCCATAGCAACACCTCTCGCAACAACAAAATGCCACATGTAGGTTCTATGTAAAGCCATATTGGCAAATGTCAATTTAAATTAAAAAAAAAAATTACACGTAGGCTGGAGTGTTAGGATTATGTGTTAATCTATTATTTTAGAGTCTTTGGTTTGCCTTGTTTAAGGATTAGGTAGGGACAAAATAGCTCTACTGTATGATCTAGCTGATGGGGTGACAAGTGAGACCATAAACTGAGATTTCCTTCCATCATTCCCCACTGAGACAAATTTATTTCTGCATCAGGCATTGAGGGCAGTTGTGTGCACTGTCAGCTGGAGACTATACAGGTCCATCTAAGAACCAGGCATGCTGAAGTGTGCTTTCCAATTCATGCAACTGCATTCTCCCTGACATCTAGCAAGCCACCTCCATGTGCCCTTTGTTATTATGTCTTATTTGTGCTTTAGTCTTATGCTTTTCAACTCTGCCCAGTTATATCAAGGATCATTGTTTTGGGGGAGGAAAACAGTTATTTCCTATCAGATGGATGTACAGTGATGCAGCAAAATGCAGACAAAAATTATCTTTTTCCAAAATGATTGTGTTCCGGCAGGTAGAGAGCCTTTTCTTTTTGAATCAGCTCTGCTGTTCTTTGAAATACTTAAATGCAGTCAGCAGTCAACAAATAATACGAAACACAAACCTCTGCAGTACTCTTGCTACCCTGCTGTGCTGTCTGCACATTCTTGAGAAGCGCTGGGCTTTGCACAGTCTCACAGAGAGAGATGTGAGACTTACTAAATAATGAAAGCTGCTGAAAGACAATACAACTCCTGCCTCCTTGGAGAAACATTTACCAGCAAACGCAATTGAGCAGATGTTTCGGTGACCTTCCATGTGTCCTACTGATGACATGCAGCTACTTTTCTTTTTCTTTTTTTAACATAATTTCTTTTTTCAGATTTTCTTTTTGCTATATCAGCATACCTATGCTCTCATCCTTTTATATCCATGAAAACTTGACTGCTTGTTCAGTCTATGGACCCTTGCCATAGATAAAGACTCCCTTGGTCTAGGCACAGTACAGACACAAAACAAAATGAGTGTTTCTGTCTTGGAAACATTCTGAACACTTGGAAATGGCTGGATTATTTGGAGCTGAGGGGTAAGTCGCTGTGAAGAGCAGGGGATTTTATATTACAGAAATAACAGAGTTGTGAACGTGTGTAAGCCTGCAAGAACCAAAGCGGTGGAAGCAGCAGAAGCAACCTGAAGGTAGGTACAGAAAGGGCTGGTTAATGACCCTGCTCAAGATGTTGCAGGGCCAGCTTCTGGCAAGAAGGAAGATGGACTGATCTTCCTGCTCCTACTGGGTTTTAATAAATGCCTCCATAAACTGGAGGATAAACCCTGGTTTAGGCCTTTCCCTGCCTTTTTATCTTTCCGTACTCATTTCCAGCAGTAGTGGATTTACTGTCTTTACTGTAAGTACCTTCACAGGGAAATAAGAATTCATAATCTGCAGAGGTAATATATATTAGAATGAAACTGTTCCAATACTGTGCCTGCCAGAGGCCAGGCTGAAAGATAAAGAGATATAAAGCTTACAGTAGTCGTTCATTACTCCCTTGCATTTGGCTGGGAAGGAGTAACCACACCTGCTCGGTGGACCGTGTAGGTGTTACAAATCTTTGATCTTTCTGAACCTGCACTGATTTACTAGAGAAACATTTCATTATTCTTTTCGTGCTAGTAAGAGGGGAATGGGGCTAATTCTATAAAAGTATAGCTTTAGCTTTATATTTTCTTTAATTTTTTTTTGTTAAATTCCTAATTAACACACAGTCAATTTGTCTTGTGATTTGTTTAAGCTTACTGTCAGTTTTGTAAAGTCTCCTGATGAAATCATGCCTCTTGCAAAGTGTAATAAAATTCCACTTTAACTTGCAGTCAGGCCAGGCTTATGTCCCTTTAACTTGTATTTCAGCCATGCTGTCTCTTTTATGGCAGCTTGAGTAGAGACCAGGGAGAAACATAATAAGAAATTGTCTCCCTCCTCCCTGTTAGTTAGTTGCTTGACATCTGGCCCAAATGTGGATTGCAGGCCCCTCTTCAGCCCTTCTTGCTCTCCTTCCAATAAAAAAAAGTCTTCCTTTTTCAATGAGGAAATAAATTTCGAAAAACTGTCTATAGAAAGCCTCAAGTTATAAACCATCTTTTCCAAAGAAGAGGCATTTTAACTAACATCCAGCCCTGACAGCTTCCATGCGCGGCATACTTCATGATTTCGTAACAGGGGGAGATTAATGCTGCCCTTCTATTACATGCTTTGGGATCTGTGTGTACTACTCTGTAGTCAACCTCCTCGTGAACTGCTGCTTATTAGCAGTGGAGGCACAGACGGCTTTGTGTTTGCGGGGCTCAGCTGAAGGAAGGGGAGGATGGCACAGATAGCGGCGTAGACGGTTCTGAGCATCTCTTTGTACAGAAGCAAAGCTCCAGCTGATTATTCTTTTTTTTTTTTCTTTTTTTCAGAAGCATGTGTAAGCCTACAACAGATAGCAGACCCTGCTCCCAGTTGCAGAGAGCCTAAAGCTAAAGTTCTGTGATGAGGAATTTGGGAATTTTGGGTTGCGATGGGTAACTAGCCTTTTCTTGATGACAGACTGTCTATTGTTAAATACATGACAGTCATAGTAAAATAATATTATTATGATTCCAAACAGATTAACTAGAGAACGTAGAATTAAAGACCACCATCTCAAAGTGCTGGATGAGTATTTTTCATATAATGTATTATTATTCAATATATTGTTTTCCTTCCTTGTTCATGTGAATTCATGCCTTGTTACCATGCCCAGCTCAATTCCTGCTCTGAAGTGAGAGTTTTCAATTTCTTTCTGAACTAGCAAAATTTTATCACTCAGTATCTCTCAGTATCATTTAGCGTAGCTTCCGTGCAGTATTGTATTCAACTCTGTTGTGTACGTAAGGGGGGAGTGCTAAATCAGGAGTAACCTCACCAGATTTTGGATTTGGATCTGTTTGATGTTGCTGTGGTTTGGGGTTTTTTTCTTCAGGGAACAAATCAGACCCTTGGATCCCAAATCAGGCAATTAATTAGGGTTGCATCCAGGTGGCTCTGTCAGTAGTCAAAGAGGACAGCAGTGCTCCCTGAGGAGGAATTCAGAAGTAAGCAGGAGAGAGCAACAGCTTCATATCAGCCCATAGAGAACAAACATTGTGTGATGAATTCTGTAAAAATTAAGAACATCTTGCCATTAGTGACTCTCTGTGAAATACAGTCATTGTCTCTGTGCTCTAGAGTCGTAGTTTTTCTGTGCTATCAGGTGCAACTCATAGTCCCTGCTGCTGCCTGGTGTCCTGGCATGTCCCGACCCCATGTCGGGACTCAGTTCCCCCACACACCTGAATTTCCTTTGCAGGGAAGCAGGATGCCTGCAGGGAGAAGGACCTGCGGAGCTGGGGAACGCATCTTCCTTGTGGTGACTGACAGGGAAATCTTGATACCAGGACTTAAATGATCTATATGGTAAACCGGGAATTAAAAAGCACACCTCTCTTTGTCTCTCCCTGTCTGCACCTCGGGCTTCAGTCAGAACGTGCTTTCCAGCTTTAGCTAACTGAGCCAAAGCTTATTCTCCCTGCTTCTTGCTCCCTGCTTATTGTCCAGATTCCCTCAGCCCAGAGGTGCCGGCTGGCTGCCCCCTCTCTTGCTTTGCACTGAAACGGGCTCGGAGCAGACAGGTCAAGGAATTCAGCTTCAAGACGCTGACACATTTCTATTGAGTACTTCAAGTGTTTTTCCAATTGCTGAAGAAGAGGTTGCCATAATTTTTCAAGATAGAGAGTATGTCTACAATGCAAGTTTTAGATACCTTCAGTAATCAGTTAAACAAATCTACAGGGAAGAAAACCTGTGGAGCTACAAAGCCCAAAGATACTTTTCCCTGCTCTGGGCATCCTTGAGCCATGAGTTCCTCCTGGAGGAGTGGAGGAGACTCTGGAGGGTATTGCTAATTGTGCTTAAAGTCGTCCTTCCACAGCTGTTGTTGACTTCTGTCTAAGGCAAAATCCTGCACAAAGCAGACCTTCGGTGTGACCTGGAGAAGCTATTCCGGTAGCCAACTACATTGCTGTAATATACTACAGGAGTGGCTTCTCCAGGTCAGACCAAAGGTCCTGCTGCCTCTACCCCAGTGTTGGTTGGTCTTTGAAGCACTCGAATTGTCTTGGCTGAACTTCAAATAATAGCGTGTCCTAAAGCAGACAGAGAGTTAGGAAAGCTCCAAGGGAACTGATTTTTGAAGCGTGGTGGAGTTTATTAAACAGTTGCAAAATACAGTCTCGTGGGGGGAAGCACCAGCACCTTTAGTTACCCTGCTGATAATACTTCAAAGCTACTGTGATCGCTTCAGAAAGACACAAGGTATGGAAGGCAATGAAAGGAAGCCCTCTGTCTTGTAAGCTGATATTTAGGCTTGCAACCACTCGAGGGTACAGATTGAAAAGTGCGTGGCTCCATCAGCGAGGTGCTGGGGTTGGGTGGAGGAGCTGAGCTTCTTGGTCTGGCACTTCTCTTGTGTGCAAACACCTGGCAGGGTGGTGGGACGGGTGGTTCTCACGGGGTGTCAGGACTGGCTGAGCTTGCGTTCGTTTCCTCCTCTGCTGCGAGGTGGCCCGAAATAGTTCAGTGGGGGTGAGTTCTCCGAACGTGTCACAGAAGTCTCAGGTCTGATGGGATGGAGAGGGGCAGCGGGGTGTTGTGCGCAAAAATGCTGAAGGAGTGAGAAAATATTTCTGTAGGTGGCTGACATCCTGATGTATTGGGGGAATTTTAATGAGGTTGAGCACTGTTTGGGAAAAATAATCCAGTGGCTGCATGCATTGCTAATGTTAAAATATGATTTACAGGAGGCTCACTAACCACTGATTGCATGCAGCCTTTTGTTTTCTTGAGTTATTTCTTACATCAAGTCTTGCTGGGCTATTCTCTTGGTGAGATCAGCCTTTAACTTAGTAGTCAAAGTTTCTAAATTTGGGAAGATCACTGATTTTATATCTAGGTCATACAAACAGCAAATGTGTCCATCTAAGCTTTTATCATCACTGTATTTATAAAGGAAAGCTTTTAAACTTTGTGTTCATAGCACGCAGAGGTGATTGATGTGCCTGGCTGTCCCTGGCAGGTTTGCCCAGGAGTTAGTTCTTGCCTTTTACAAGACTTAGAAAATAGCCAAGGTTTTCATGCTGGGGAGAGGTAAAGTCAGCAAGAAACACTTCTTTCTAATGCTCTTCTAGAGGCGACCACCTTCAAAAGGGTTTTAAACATGTATGGTTTAATTTCTTATGTTAGCTAAAGTTCTCAAAGGGCTTAGTTTATGATTAAGGAAAGTTAGGTGCTATTCCGCTCTTAGGGAAGCCTGGGGGGGAAAGGGGTTTAGCCCAACATTTTTTAATAGCTGTTTGATGATGTTAAAAACAGAAACAAAACACTTATGTTTATTGTTTTGGGGTTTTGTAGTAGTGGCTGTGTTTTCTTTCTGTAAAGCTTTTAATATTAAGGGCCAAAAAATGCTATCTGTACAGATACTGTTACACCAAATTAAGTACACAAGCACACATGCCTCCAGAGTTATTTACTGTTTCTAGAGAGCATGTGATAAAAGGATCTTTTTTAATTTAACTTCAGCTCCCACACGTTCTTTTCGTTCCGACCTGGTGAATCCGGGTGTCTCTCACAGCAGGTTCAGGAGACTCTCTGCAATCTTTCGTCTTCTTGTTTGGCTGCTAAGAACCGGAAAAATTGACCGAGCGAAATGGTGAAGAAGTTGAGCCAGCAGTTGCCACAGTGACAGTTGTCCAATATAAATATCTTACAACTCTTCTGTTTATCATCTGTTTTCAGGGCAGTTTAAGCTGCTGGAACAAGACCGAGATATTAAGGAGCCAGTGCAGTATTTTAACAGTGTGGAGGAGGTGGCTAAAGCATTTCCTGAACGAGTTTACGTCATGGAGGAAATAACATTCAACGTTAAGGTAGTCCCTGAATAAATATTTATCCCTGTCTAAATGATTAACTGTTACAACCTTTATATACACGGCAAGTGAGCAGCGGCGCTGTGTGGGAAGTGTGATTTTTGAGACAAATGAGCCTTTAGTCTTCTGCGTTCTGATGGTGCTCTTTGGGATCATTTTTGCTGGCTTAAATCAACGTGTCCTCCAAGGGCTCTCCTGTCCTATGGCACTTTGGGGAGCAGTCCTGATGATCCATCCAATAATTCATCTAATTAGGATGCTCCTGCCAGATTTTAAACAAATGTTGTTTGTTGCCCCCTTTCCCCTCCCCCTCCATCAGTCTGAATTTTATTCTCTGCTAAGCGGCAGCTGCTCAAATCCCTGTCCAGAAAGACTTATTCTCAGAGAGCACACAGGGTGAAATGATGGGCTTGCTTGTCTCAAAATTACTGCAGCTAAATAGCATTGTGAATAAAAAACAAAAAAAACCAAAAAACAAAACAAAAGACACACTTGTTCTCTGTGTGTGTGTGTTCGTGTGCATGTGCACGCCTCTTGGGCTCGTCAGAGGGTCAGCGAACCCATGAGCGTAAGAGGGCTTGCTGTCACTAAACACACTGCAGGGCAATGGCATGAAACAATGAAGATAGAGCTTGTTCTTCCTTGTCCTACCTATGGGTGTGACACTACACAAGGTAGGTCAGCTCTGCCAACAGAGCAGAGTGGTCTTTGGGTTCATCTGGTTTGCAGACACTCCAGACTGGTTCAAGAGCATCCCAGAGCTTGGGATGCAATGACGCAGATCCACATCCTGTACCCTACAAGGGAAAATGGTTGATTCTGCTGGTGCAAAACTAGTATAGAGTTTCCTTGTCCCATGTGTAGTGAGGTGGGGTTTTTATAACAACCTTCTGATGGCTTATTTCTCTTTCTTGCACTGCTAGAGCTGGGTGACACCAGCTAGTCTGCAATTTTTATAGGTGTGAAACAAGATTGCTGAAGACTACTGTAAGTGCCAAAGCTCATCAGTTAATTCATTTAGCGACACAGACTCATGCCTTTTAAGACAGTACGTTATTTTCATTTCAGCCCTACATTAACCTGAACCTATAAAACAGAGCCTTTCATGAATGAAGGCTATGTGAGAAAGATGGAACACTTTTGTATATCAGTATTTCTGAATATCAGTATTCCCTTGGGACTGCTAGCCTTATCCAGTGCTGTGCTGTTATTTTTCAGTTGATCAATGACCAAATCAAAAGAGTGGCACAGGAAAATGTGCAGCTTTGATTTTATAGGGAGAAAAATATTTGTCTGCAGGCTTGTTTAGAAGTAAAATGTTGTGTCTTGAATTTAATGTGAGTGTTCTTAAAATGCTTTGTCATATTTAGCAAACTAAGAATTAAGCATAGCTTACTGTTAGGTATCAAATAAATTTTTAAAAGATATTATAGTGATACTTCTTAATGTAAATAACAGTAGTAATAATCCAGGTTTAACCTAGTTACACAGTTATCTTGGCAGTATTTCTCTTGGCAGTTTTTCCAGTTTCATAGAAGTCTGTTCCAAGGTTATCATCTTCCAAAAATTAAATGACTTTAACAGGATTTATTAAAGTGTTTAGTAACCCTTTAGATGCAAGAGAATTATGTATGCTGAAATTTTAATAGAGGGGAGATCCTGTCAAACTGATCAGAGCAAAGGGAGGAAAACTAAGTACGGTTGATTTCTGTCCAATGCAGTGTGTCCCTTTAAATTCAAAAGAGAGTATCAGAAGGTAGCTAATCTGGTATAAAAAGAAAAAAAAAAATGCCTACAATATCTGATGAAGGATTTAAGATGAGGAGGAACTCTAAAGTCTGGGAATTCTTTCTTATTCCAAACACTCAAGTCTTTCGTGGATCTTTTTTGAAGAAAGAGGCAGTAGAGTTACACCAGACGGTCACTGTGTGGGTTTGTCTGTGCTTATTGAGGTTACCTTCATGTGCAGATAATGCCACGGTTATGGTGTGAACCTTCCACCTCCATGTAAATCCTTTTACTGCTCCGGCAGATTTTACAGCTAGTGCTGCCATTCAGAGAACCGCCTCTGGGCTGTGACAGGCCATGGGATCTTCTCCAAAGAGGTGGGGTATTTACTTTATTTTTACTTTGTGTAAGACGGGCTGTAGCACATGCCATCAAGCAGAGCTGGGAGTGGAAGGTGGAGTCACTTTTCACAGAGTAGCAAATAAAAATTTTAGATTAATCCAAATTTTTGTAGGGGGTAAAACTGCTTCTGGTAGTTTCTTTGGACATAGATGTGTATCAGTACTGCACTTGTATACACAGTCGGTTGCCTCAGGTACCTCAGGTGCAGCATCTACAGGCACAGCAATTTAGAGTGTTCTGCGGATAAGCTAATTTCACTCAGTCAAAGGTATTTAATCTGTTCCTAACTGAAAATTAGAGGCATTCTGTCTTTTCTTCACTGACCAAAGAGGTGAAAACCTTTTTTTTTTTTGTATTAATATTCAGCACACAATTGCAGAGGATTTTGCTTAGGTAACAACATTACACTACAAAGATGAGGATTTTTTTTATTCGCTATGCTAGGAAGAAAAATATTAAGGAAGTGGAGCTACCCTAGGGCCCTAGCCTTTGCTGAACCCAGAGCAGTAGGTTTCTGCGGTCGGATGCTCTGGTCCCATACAGATGACAGTCTGCAGAAATATCCAGGAAGCTATTTACAATAAGACTTAGAAACAAAACTAGGAACAGAAACCCCACATCATACAATTCACAAAAAGTTCTCTTAAAAAACAACAATATTATCTGATAGGTTGAACATTGGACGAGCCATGAATTCCTGCATTCCTAAAACCAGCCCACTTAGTGTTGCAGGACCCTTCAAATCTTCCGGGATATCATTTTTGTCGCGAAGATATCACTTGGTCGCCCTGAAGAGGCTGTGAAGCTGTTTGCAGAGCCTTTCCAGGACGGAGAGGTGGGTTAGTTATTTAGCCCTATAAGGATTCTTTTCTTTCCTATCAAAGAGATTGTTTGGCTGGTGTGAGCTTTTGATACCTGATTTGTTTATTTTTTTAACATAATCCTCTGTTCACAGTGGTTTAACTCTGTTGGCCCATACAGTGTGCATTCTGGCAGAAATAAATCTATAGTGAAAACTTTTCTCTTCCCCCTTCCTTCCCCCTTCCTTCCCTCTTCACCCTTCCCCCTTCCCCACAAATGTTACTGCAGTACAGCGAAGCAAAATTGATCTCCTGATTTCCTTGCAGTTCTACTTGCAGTTCTATTGGCTTTGGTAAACTTTACATGAGTTTCCAAAGCGCACATATGTAGAGGGTTCTAACCGACACTGGTGTTTTTAAATGCTGCAGTGGCGACTTTCTTTAAATCAGTTTGTGTGTAGGTTTTAGCTCCAAACTTGCAGGCAATTCATAGTACTTCACCTTGAGAATTAGTGCTTTAAGTCCTCCCATCGCCTTGTGCCTTGATGCCGGCCTTACAAGGCTGCAAGCCTCGGCTACAAGGTTTTTCTTCTTCTTTTCCCCATCTGTGTGTCCCCGGTACCCACAGGCTGTGGCATGTGGGTGTCTTGCATTGGCAGCGCAGTGCTGTGGCTGCCCCTTTCCTCCAGCGTCTGGTGCACAGCTCCGGCGAGAGAGCAGCTCAGACCTGCTGCTCCCTGCCTACATCCCTGTGCCTGCTGGAGCATTTCTGCTCCAAAAGAAGCCCGGATAACGAGTGCCATTGCCTCACAGTGGCCTCCTGAGCTGGCCTCCCTGACATCCCACGTGAAGAGATGCTTTGTTAGAGCTCTGTGGTATTACCTGCCATGTTTTGGGTCATTTTTGGAATACTTTGATTTATTCAGTGCTTAAACAGCACTGAAGTCAGCTTTTAATGTAGCCATCAGGGCAAAGTCCCTCTCAGCTGAGCGGGAAATGCACATATAATAATATGAAGAGTTGTACCTGCTGATACTTGGGAGATAAACCTTTATAAAAAAAAATGGAATAGTGTCTCACTGAATTTAGTGTACTTCCTTGAAAAAGTTTGCTTATTTTTTCTGCTGATAGTTCTTCTGCAAACTCTTTGGTTTATACTTGAAAAAATCTTTATCCGTTTTTTCTGACCTGTAAAAATAAATAAATGAATGTGTATAGGATATATGATATACCTATATGTAGTGCTATGATTGACCCCTTGGCATTAATAGTAAAAACCATATGCAGTAACTATGAATTAGAAACCTCACAGTTGAAAAGAGCTATACCAAAAAAAAAAACCCTAACTGGGTATTTTTAAAGTGAACGCAATGCTTGCATTACTCTAATAAAATCTAGCAGGTATGACAAGCAATATAAAGCCACAAATCATTTTTATAAGGAGTTCACATGTGTCCAAGTGATTAAAGACTTCTATGTCAAAGTATAACAAATTAGAACAATTGAAGTCCGAGATGGGATATTGACTCAGGCGTTATCAAAATCTATTTGTCTGAGTTAACCTTTCCTAAAGCAGAAGAAACAATATACTTGAGCTTTCCCAAAAGAACACGTTTCCTAAATAATCATTCATCACTTTTCTGATGCCTGTCTTCTGCAGTAGGTGTAATTGGCCTCTGAATGTTATTCAATCGCAGGAGTCTTTAAAATTTAAAACACTGTAGTGACTTAGCCCACTGCTCTTCTGGGATGTGTCTGTAAGCCAGTCACCTTTCTGGTCAGCTGCCTGGCATCAATAGTGAGTGGTTAGTATGTGAGGGCTTAGTATGGATCAACATCTGGCCGTAGGGAGGTGGAGGGCAAGTACAGCATGGAGTAGGTTCTGGTTCTGTGGGTCCTCTGCGTTAGGAGTTGTTCAGTTTGAGCATCTAGTAGTGATTTCTAGGTGGCTTTGGAGTATGGTGTGGCAAGCACTGCCTCTTCCACAGAGCTGGAAGCACGGATTATTCTCACCAGAAAGTGAAAACTGGCTGGGAAAGGCAAAAGAGGGGAAAGAGGAAAGTAAAACTGCAGGAGTCACTGTTTTAATGCAGAAAGCATCATAATGTGTAAAGCAGAGAGGGCAACCGTGACGATAAACATGTTTGCAGAAGGAGTTATTTCAGGATGCTCCCAAGGCTAATAGTTTAATAACTGGGGGAGACTTTGTGTTTATCAAGTAATGACAGCAACTGGAGGTATGGTAGTTACCGCTGCACCTTGTTGCACTAGAACTGTCCAGTGAAGAATTCCTTTTTTTAAATAGAAAATGTGAGGAGAGGGCACACACAAAAAAATGAACACATGAGGGCTCAGTCGTACTATGGAGATGTTTGAGGAAAATGTAGTGTCCTACCTTCCTTTCCCCCATTCCTTCAGCTGGTCTCAACTTCCTACCACTCGCAAGGTCTTCACACCTGAAGGTTCGAAACCAAACTGGGCAGAAGCCCCAAAGGAGGCAAGAGCGTTGCTCAAGTGTGGGCAAAGCAGGAGGAAGGGAGTGAGATGGAAGTGTGGGGCGGAGTGGAGCCAGACTGGGACCAGAGTCAGCCCTCCCCGGCTACATTACACAGCTGAATGAAGGCTTCTCAGGTGCTTTCCACCTTCTGTAGTGTCACCAGTTTTCCAAAATTATGAAGACGTCTTAACAGTTTGCCACAAAAATGGTTATGTCTGCGTCAGTCTGTGTTCTGGACCATCTTCACTCTGCCGCTCTGAGGTA
This sequence comes from Rhinoptilus africanus, assembly GCA_013400135.1. Lineage (NCBI taxonomy): Eukaryota > Metazoa > Chordata > Aves > Charadriiformes > Glareolidae > Rhinoptilus > Rhinoptilus africanus. The sequence goes on from VXBO01000480.1 coordinate 39,468, forward strand.
GTGCGCTCTGTCCTCTCTCTGTTGTACACCAGTGATATGCCGTGTCACGTGCGTGGGCTGGGACGTGCCACTAGCAGCTACGAGTGTCTGAAATAGCGTAGGGCTCTGCTGCGCCCCACCAGTGACAGCGTAGCAGGAAGCAGAGGGTGCATGGGGCAAGCTCTCAGCAGGGGCGTGAAGGAGCATAGGGGTGCCTGAAGGTGCAAATCCTGTTGGGTCAGTGCTGGAAGCTTAGAGGGTGGAGGGAGATGAGTCTGGTGTGATGTTGTCTATTCTGCCTTTTAGGAATAATTTACGGTATGTGCTTTCTCCCGGATCGCGTTGTCTTTAAGCGTACTATTTGGCATGACTGAAGTCTGTTCTGAGGAGCTGCTGTGCTTGACTGATTTCCTGGGCTGATGGGAGCCCTGTGAAGTTCACCAAAAGCACACGCAAAGCACCCAGGTTGCAATAAACCCTGCAACAGGCTGGCGGGCTAGAAAGTGGCTCTGTTGAAAACGTCTGAGGGGTACCTGGTGGGACAGCAGCGGTGGTGTGGCAAAAGCAGCCAACAGCCTATTGGGCTGTATAAGCAAGAGTGTAGCCAGCAGGTCAAGGCTGGTGATTATTCCCCATCATTCATCACTCGTGATGCTACAGATGGAGTATTGCTTCCAGTTTTGGAAACAGCTTTTTCCCAGTAGCACCCTAATGCAAGGAAGACATTGACATGTGGGAGCAAGTCCAGTGTACCAAGATGGTCAGGGGACTGAAGCAAATTATGTGTTTGGAGAGGCAGGGAGAACTGGGTTTATTCAGCACTGGGGAGATTTCTCGGCTGAGGGGAGATTTCCCTGCTGTGCATACCTTCCTAATGGAAGGGTATAAAGAAAACCAACATATTCATCTAAGGTACGCAGTTGGGAGGACAAGAGGCAACAGGCACAAGTTGGAACAGGAGAATTCTGCTCCAGTATAAGAAAAAACCAAATTAACATGAGGGTGGTTGAACAAAGAAAGAGGTTGCTCAGAGAAGGTGTGGATTCTCCATCTTTGGAAAAACTAAAAATGTAATTGGACACGGCCCTAAGCAGCCTGCCATAACTACACCTCCTTTGAGGAGCAGATGACTCTGGGAGTCCTCTCCAACCTGGAGGATTCTACAAGTCTCACCTGATGTCCTGTGCTAAAGTCCGCGGTCCTTTGTTGATGTTTTTATAAGTTTTGTGACCATTGACTCTTATTTGAGTGAACAAGATGGAGCAAGTTTGATTTTCATAGGTCATTGCTACAAGGACAAAATGAAGATATGTAGTGAAGTATGTAAAAAGTAAAAGTAAAGTAAAGGTATGTAGTCTGAGAAAGAAAAACTTAGAGATATCTGTGCATGAGTTTCTAGATTATTTTAGAGTCGTTGCTATGTATGATATGATATGATATGATATGATATGATATGATATGATATGATATGATATGATATGATATGATATGATATGATATGATATGATATGATATGATATGATATGTATTCGTTGATAATGTCCTGGAACGCATATTTACCTACAATTTATGCTTTACAGTTGTTAACTAACATGTGGTAATGAATGAATTAACCTAACACAAGAGAGAGGAGTTAGCTTTCTTCACTTTCAGAACTTAAATTTTAAAATATGCTTAGCCTGCTGAGGTGTATCAGCAGCTTTACCTTCACCATACTAAGTTTTAGTGGGTAGGAATAAAGTTGTGCACTCTTAGACTTTTCATTTAATTTTTTTCAGTTTTTTATTACAATTTTGCACAGCAGCTGATACCTTATATTTATGTTCAGAAGGAAGAGTGCAGAACAGTATTTTTCTCAGAGTGCCGAACTAGAGCCATGGCATGATTTTTCTTTTGTTCCAGCACAGTAAGATTTAGCCTTATTTCACCTATTATTATCCTGTGACTATAAAAAAATATTTCCAAATTTTTTAATTGAGAATAATTTTGTCTTTAAACATGCCTGTCAAATATAAAAATCCGTTTTTTCTCTTTGGCTGGTGGAAATGGATGCCATTAATAAGCAGCTGCTTCATGAGACCTTCGTTGTGAAGCTCGGCCAGTTAGTTACCTCTGTGGTTTCACATCTGACCTGCCGTTTCCTTCTACAGCGGCTTGTTTGTTTGCGAATCACCAGGGAACCGCGAGTTGGCCAAGCAGCAGCTCCCACGGCCGTAGGTTGTGACACCTCCCTCGCTCCCGCTGGTGTCCCCGCAGGAAGCGAGAAAAAGCTGTAACCATACCCTCTCAAGTTAAAATTTCTGGTAGCGTAGCTCACGTTGTCCAAAGACGACATTTGCGGGGAACTTGTTGATGCTGGAAACTGATATTCTTACAGAATGTGCCCTTTCAAAAAGAGAAGGGGGGATCTGAGTGGTTTCCCCAGAGTGGGGTGGTTTTCACCAGAGCCCTGTGTGTCCTCAGCTCCTGTCAGCTCCACCGAAGGCAGGCTGTGTGGCTGCCCCCAGCTCTGTGGCAGTTTTGAGAAGAAACCAGCAAAGAGCATCCCACCAGTGTTACCAGCAAAAAACCCCAGTGCTTTCCTTTCACATTGCGGTGTTTCAAAAATGTTGTCTGGCCAGTGGTGTGAACTGTGAAAGGAGTATTACGTACCATAAAACCTAGCAGTTTCCTGGATTAGGCCAATTAGTGTTTGTTTAGATAATTCAGGGCTTGAATGACTTCCTCTCCGGAAGCCCCAGGAGTGAAGTGCTGAGGCGGCGCACCTCGGCTGAGCTGCCTGTGCCTTTGCTCTGAAAGGCTTGCGGAAGATAATCACAGCTTTACAAATACGGGTGAATTGCAGATCACGTCCTACAAGAGGAAGCATTATTCACAGCGATTCTTAGTTATTAACTGATTGGAATTACAGCCTTGATTCCATGCAATGGCTATTCTGTGATGATACCTGAATTTGAAGCCCGGAATTTGAACTTCACACAGCTCCATGAAGTCTTTAGGGATTGTGGAGGTGAGGGAGGGATGTACTATTTCAGTGTGTGTTTTCATTTGCAATTTTTTTAGTGTGTTCCGTATTTCTGAATAAAATGGTCTGTACAGGTTAGTAGCATTTTTCTGATGCACCTTCCTTTATGATAAGGTATCTGATGATGATGATGAAGAGCTGGGTGGGTTCTGTTAGGTCCTTGAAAAGGGCTTTTCAAGTTAAATCACTGAAATACGAAGCAGAGCAATCTTGTCTTTAAAGAGTTATTCCAGTCTTAAGGAAATAACTTCAGGAACAAATGAGCTTTGGACATCTGTTTTGCCTTTTTTTTTTCTTTCCAGTACAATTTCCTTACTAGAAAAGCACACACATGGCTGTGCATATGTTGTTTAATCTCTTAATTGCAATTACGATCAAAAAATGAGGAAGGAAGTCTATGACTAGGAGAGCAAGGCAGAGGGGGAGTTAGGCATATGGGATAGACCGATATTCTTGACTTCTCCTTCAGGGAATAGATGTCATCTGTCATTCCCCCTATCCTGGAAGAGATTGTATCAAAGGAATATGCTTCATCCATAATGATGAGATCACCTTTTCTGCTCCTCAGGGAGCTGAAGATGGTGAAAGAAGAAGTTGGCTTCACTCAAGAGCCTGGCAAATAAGTTCTAGCAAACAGCGAAAACAAAGGGGTGGGTAAATGATACCCAGTGGAATCCAGCTATGCTCTGTCATTGCTGCATGACACAAGTAGCTATTTGCATTGCTGGGATGTGTGGATCTGTCCTTTCTCTAAGAACTGGTTATGTTTGTTCTCTTGCCTTCTTTGGCAGTGTCAAGGTGGCTGTTTCCCCTCATGTAAGATGCAGGAATGTGCAGAACAATAGAAAAAGGTTACCTGCCCAAGCTTCAGGTTACACACCTTGCCGTTGACTACTCAGCTGTTCAAATAAAGTTATTTTCATTTCTCCCAATGTATAATCTGGTCAGTTCAGTCTCAATAGATTTGATATAGTTTGAAGTATTATCTTTAGTGGGCGAAACCCAAATTTTTTATTCTTATTTTGCAGGTGGCTTCAGGTGAGTGCAATGAAGACACCGAGGTTTACAACATTACCCTTAGTACTGGGGATGAGCTCACTTTAATGGGGCAAGCAGAAATCCTTTATGCAAAATCTTCTAAGGAGAAGTCACGACTGAACACCATCTTCAAAAAAATTGGGAAACTTAATTCAATTAGTAAGCTAGGCAGAGGCAAAATGCCCTGTCTCATCTGCATGAACCACAGGACCAACGAAAGCATCAGTCTCCCTTTCCAGTGTAAGGGCAAGTTTAGCACCCGCAGCCCGTTGGAGGTGCAGATGCAAGAAGGTGAGCACACAATTCGCAATATAGTAGAAAAAACCAGGCTGCCCGTTAACGTGACTGTGCCGAGTCCTACACCAAGAAACCCTTATGACCTGCATTTTATCCGTGAAGGGCACAGGTACAAGTTTGTCAACATTCAAACCAAGACTGTGGTGGTTTGTTGCGTGCTTCGTGGCAACAAAATTATTCCCATGCATTTTCCCTTGCACTTGACGCTTCCAAAGTTTATTCTACCTGACAGTCTGGTGAAGGGGGAACTATGGCACGAATCCCTCATCCAGCACTGGTTTAATATATGCCAGGAACAGTTTGACATAGATGAGTATTCCCGTGCCGTGCGAGATGTGAAAGCTGACTGGAATGACGACTGCAAGAGCCCGAAGAAGAGCCGATGCACGGGGCACAGCCACGTGCCAAACTCCCTCAGCTACGCACGGGATGAACTTACTCAGTCCTTCCACCGGCTCTCAGTGTGCGTCTATGGAAGCAACTTGCATGGGAATAGCGAAGTGAACCTCCACGGCTGCAGGGACTTGTGTAACGAGTGGGCCCTGTTCTCTCACGATGCTCTGCAGTACCAGGAGTCTGGTGACAGCAGCAGTGACTACCTTTTTCCTGAAGTTAGCGAAGAATCAATGTTTCTGCCTACAAAACCAGAACTTCCTTACGAAGAGCTGTGGTTGGACCAAGGGTCGGGAAAGGCCGGTGACCAGCCTCTCACTCGCTCGCTAAGTGAGAAGAACAAATGTGACAACTACAGAGGGTCTTTCCGATCAAAGTGTGGTACCGCATCTCTTCCTGTGCCTGCGACTGTTGGAGCAACCACAAAGTCTTCAGATGTTTCCCTACCTCCACCTCCAGTGCCTCCCAAATCAGAAGCAGTAAGCGAGGGTTATTTATGTTCGTTTGTTTCTTTTTTTAGCTGGTGCAGAGTTTGCCTGGGGGCTTTTTTAGGGAAGATTTGGGGGGGGCACACAGAGGGCAAGGAAACAGTGAGACTTCATAAGATGTGCAACTTCAACTAGTTTCCTACCAAGTGTAAGTCATATCCTAAAAATCACCAGAGTATATTTAATATAACTGATCTAGTAGCTTAATCTTGATACATTCATGTGATATTTATTGGGGTTTTTTGCTCCCGCAAACAAGGTCTAAGAATTGCTAGGTCACTTCCTTCCCTTGCTTTCCACATCATCATCTCCATGTGGCCTCCATGTTTTCTCTTATTTTCCGTGGCTCCATTCTGTGGCATGACCCCACTTGGAACTGCCTCGGATCGCCCTAGTGTGTGCATCTTCAATTAACAGGCCCCGATAATGAGGACAGCTAGAATTTTTATGGATTTGAAGTGTTTGTTAATGAGAGCTTTTCTTCTTGGTTACGAGTCTATGGGAGATTTTGAAGAATATTAAGTGTCATTGACCTTAAGGAAACTTTGTCAAACTAGGCCTGAACTAATTGCTCTGTGCTGCTTATTGAAAGAAAACGTGTTTAAATAGGAACTCTGAAGAGCTGATAAATGAGCCTTCTAGAGGTCTCAACTTTAAACAGAGCGTGTTTCCTGTCCTCAGGTTTCTAATGAAAACTCAAGGGAGAAATCACTTCTCCAAACCTGAAATGTCATGGAGACTTCAGAGGCAAAAATACAAGTATATTTTATCAACTGGAGGTTATGTGGACTGAGTGGAAAATCCAGCCATTACATGGTCTCTTGACATAGTCCTAAACACTATTTTTTTAAAAAACACAAAAGAAAAAAGAAAACTTCCCCCAGGAAAGAGTGCCTAGGAATCTTTAGCAAAATTTAAATGATACATACTTATGTCATGTGATTCTTGACAGATATTATTATTTAACAAATTAGTTTTGCAGAGCTTTTGCTGGAATTTACATTAAAAAAATACTGTTCCATTTCCAAGTCCGATGATATTTTCAAGAGCGTGGCTGCACAGTAAGCTGAGACTTATCTAAGACCAAACTGCAGCAAACCATGGTGACTGACCCTGCCCCTTTCCTATTCCCATCTTACAGTCCAGCAGTGTTGGCCGTAGCCTTCCCATCGCGTATTTATTTGTGCTGGGTTAGCTTGCAGTGGGTCGCTGCGGGGATCCCCCTGGCCTGGCTCTGCAGCTGCTGGGGAGCGCGATGAGGAGAGAGGGGGGAGAACGCCAACGCAGGCATGAAACCCACAACGGCAGCCCTTGGACTGTGCCGCCAAAACTTCCCCGAAAAGCAGCCGCAGCAGCTTCAGCAACGGCAGGGAAGTCAAGACATTACGTCTTCTTAGCAAAGAGTGTTTATGTGTAACGTCTAAGTGCAGGAACCCGAGAGCACTTCCGTGCCTCCGAGGTCAGGTACGCACTGACACATTGTCCAGACTCCCTTGGACAAGTGCCCAGCAGCACCGTATCGGGATGAGGTTCCCTGGCAGCCTACGCTGATGTAAAGCGATGAGGGGCTGGTCCCTCCCTCCTCCTCCTCCTTTCCCAGCCACATGGTCCTGGCTCCTCTTTTGTGCTGGCTCTGGCACTCCTGCTCCTGGGCAGGCAGCCAGGTCTGGATCTGGAAAATGATTAGTTTCCTGCTGATTTCTGTGAGCTGAACTGCTTCGGCGTGGGGTCAAAGGAGCACGGGAGCCAGTGCCGGGAAGCAGGCGGGAGGGTGAGGGGTCATGTGGGAGGAAGGCTGCCCCTGTGGCGGAGTGAGGGCAGCCCTCCTGGCAGGGGGCTGCCAGCCCCTCAGGTCATGCCGGAAGCGTGAGTGTCTCATCTTATGCCTGTGACACAGAAGTCAGGATGCTGGGAGAGCCGTGGAGCACCTGCACAGCATTGGTGTGGACCCTCACACTTGGGGAACCCTCGTGGCATAGCGACTCCCTTCTGGGGGCGGCAGGGTGGCCTTTGGGATACCCACATATGTCACCTTTTAAGGTCACTTTGAAAAGTGGTCAATTTTGTCATGTGTGTCTTACATTACTGAGGTAATGTGTGAGTGCTGTCAGCAATTTCAGCATTACTTCCTAGCCGTGCAGGAGAACTAATTTCTGCTGAAGATATTAGCTTGCATTGAGAGGTGGGCAGGGGGTGTAACCCCATAAGAAATAAAACAAAATAAAAAACCCTGCCTCTCTGTAGATGATAATCATTTAGACTCAGTTTTGTGGCTTCCTGGAACAGCTTTGGAATGAGTATCAGTGATCCACCGAATTCATCAGTGGGCTGGGGCCAAGGCGATGTTTGCATGGTTTCCATGTAGGGTATTTATAGAATAAGTAGATCTCAGGAGCTGCTGATGAACATGCGGTTTAGTCATCACTCCCTCTAGAACGATATTCCGTAGCGTTTCTGCATAAAGGTTGGCTGGCAATTGTATTTTTGCATGCACTAAATTTAAAATGTGTGTACAGGAGCTGGTTGCAGGAGAGAGACAAGGACGTTCGGGTGTTTCAGAAGCTGTTCTGGTTTTCTCCTCAGCAGGAGGATGAAGCATTCAAATGTGTAATGCTTATTTTCTCAATAACCTTTCAGAAAATCAAAGTAACATGAAAGCAGAAGACAAGGAGGGGGAGAGGTGACCTCTGAATTAAGTCCTGTAAATTTAAAATTGCTTTAATCCCCAAACACTAATTTGCATAAAATCAGAGGCTGTTTTCCTGATTGATTTAAAGCACATTCCTGATGGAGCATGCTGGCACTGCAGGCTCCCATTGGCACGGAGCGTTGAACCGCTTTGCTTTATGCCCACGGTCATGCCGACAATGGGGTGGCTTTTATCCTGGTGGCCTCAGAAGCGGTCACTGCGATGGGCACCTGCGATGCTCAGATTTGTGAGTGACACCCCCGGGCACAGGGGGTGGTGGCAGGGCTTAGGCTGGCACCCAGGAAAAGGAGCAGAGCTCTATAAAATCCACCTCACGCCGTCGGAAAGGGGTCACTATCCCTGGGTCACAGGAAGGAGTGCTGGAGCATGGGAATGCCCCGACACGCAGTGCAAACGCCCTTTGTCTGTGTCTGGCAGCCACTTGGCATCTAGTGCTTCTGGGAGAAAGAGTATTTCCTTGTAATGGCAGCAGCCACCGCAGTCGTCGCGCCGCACCGCGGCTGTTCCCCTCATCTCCTGCCTGGATTTCGTTGCTTTTCGCTTGGACTTAGGAGGGGAGAGCTCTCCTCTGAAGCGTCCCCTTGCTCTCGTCAGTTTAATCTGCAAGATCTCTCCTTTCTGCTCCTCTGCCGGGTTTCCTGAGGGCTGTGTCTGGCAGCTGTAATCGCGGTCTTGTGACAAGGGACCAACTGGGACTGCAAACCGGTATTATTTATGGCCTCGTTCTGATCTGCAATCTAGGTCAGCAAGGGAGCTTGGCATAGTTTGGTATGCCAGCACCTTTGAATGCCGGCAGTCTTCCCAGGAGAGAATTCCTTTTAACCCCTTGACCGTCTGCTGTGCTCCAAGAGCTCCCCTGAATGGTCTCTCTAACCCTATGAGTATAAATTCAATCGCATGCAGTATTAACTTTGCCTAGTCTGACTTGGGGGAAAAAAAAGTATAAAAATTAAGTCCTTAGGCATCCTTGGGGCACGGCACTAAAATGGTTGAAGAGTTTTATGCCTGAATTCAATAACAAACATGAATTAAATTGATTCTTTTTTTTTTTTTTTTCCTGAAAGAGCAAATAAGAACCCCTAGAGCAAGATTTATTTCAGTGTTTTATGCTGTCGGGTACTTCCTGTAATTTTGACTTCTTTTGAATTAGGGAAAAAATGTACTATAATGTCCTAGTCCCCAATTTTCCATTTCACAAAAGTACTAAACGGATTGTTGCATTTTGAAAGCACTGAAGGGGATTGCAAAAGGTTCCACACTTATTTTGTTTTTAAATAAATTAAATCACTCTAATTGCTAATTATGTGTTGCAGAACTGCTAAGATAACTTTTAGTTCTGCAGTGTTGTTGAATTTAAAAATAAACTCTAACTTTCAAACACAAAGAGAATTTCCCTTTTCTGCTGCATTTAAGACTGTTTCAGACAAGGAGAGCATAGAGGTTTCTTCCTGGCCGGGGGGAGATGGTGAGTCCTTAAAAATCCTGACTGGCAGCCTAATTCTCAGTAACCTTGCTCACCTCTAGGCCTACTAAATAAAGTTGCTCTCCCAAATATCATAGGATGGTTGGGGTTGGAAGGAAGGGACCTTAAAGACCATCTAGTTCCAACCCCCTGCCATGGGCAGGGACACCTCCCCCTAGACCAGGCTGCTCAAAGCCCCATCCTTGAACACTTCCAGGGATGGGGCATCCACAGCTTCTCTGGGCTGTGCCTGTTCCAGTGCCTCACCACCCTCACAGTAAAGAATTTCTTCCTAAGATCCAATCTAAATCTACTCTCTTCCAGTTTGAAACTGTTACCCCTCATCCTATCACTACATTCCCTGATAAAGAGTCCCTCCCCATATATACTGATGAGATGAAGGTTTTAATTCCATCAGTTTTTCTGTGGGGATGGATCCTGATATTTTGCTCCTACCTGGGCAGACCAAACTAAATTTCAGATAAGCAGTGCTACAGTTAATGTATTTTAAGCTGCAAAGTTGGCTGGCTGCAAAAAAGTAGGCCCATTGGCTGGGTGCGTTCCTGGAACAGGCTCTTCTGCCCATACCTTTCACCTTGTACATTACATGGTTCACCTTATCCTGGGCTGCTTTGGCAGCTACAGAAGGACTGAATCTCCAGGTCTGAATCCCAGCATCTGGTAAATACAGGATACACGTACTGTCCCTGGGGGAGGAAGGCTGGGAATTATCCTAGAGATGGATGGCTGAGTATCACTCGTGAAGTAAGTCAGGAAACATCAAAATCTGTTCATATCTTTTCATTACGTAAGCTTGGTTCATTACATCTAAATAAACAATGCTAATGAAGTTTAAGCCTAATAAATTGCTCCTTACAACATGTAAAATTTCTGGAATAGACTGCCTGATTTTGTATGTTACGGGAAGGTTGTTTTACATTGTTTCATTGCTGCTCCTTTTTAAATGAGTGGATATCAAACTACTGAAAGGCTCCCTAAGAAAAATTGCCAGTAGCTCTACTGGTAGCAAGGCAGTTTTTTGGGCTTCTTTGTAACTGCCACAAACTGTTGCAAATGTATATACTTAGGATAGTTTTTCTCTTCTCCTCCCTTTTTAATTATTTCCTTTCATAGAATAAGGCAGAACCAGATGTGTTTCATCTGGTTGAGAATGCTGTTGCCCAGATTTTCTCGCCGCTTACTTACATGTTCTTCTTTTTGTACAGGTAAAAGAGGAATGCAGGCTCCTGAATGCTCCCCCTGTCCCACCACGGAGTTCAAAGCCATCCTCCACCAGTCCTTCCATCCCTCCTCGTACAGTCAAACCAGCACGACAGCAGACCCGCTCTCCTAGCCCTACTCTGTCCTATTACTCTTCAGGACTGCACAACATGTATGTGTTTGAGCTGTCAGAGCCCTGGGCTAGCACCTTTTGAGGAAGTCAAATTTAGCTGTATTCTTTTTGAAGGTGCTTGTTCATAGAGGCATGGTACTGTGTCAGAGTTGCTGACTTTTTGTGAAATGGGCTAATCTGTCAAGTTACTTTTAAAGAATCAAGGGGAAGCAAAGCTCCAGCAGAAACTATATTTTACTACATAGGATGTAGCATTTTGTATTAAGAGCCTGCCTATATTGCTATAGGTAATCTCACTGTAAAGTGGCATGCCTAAATAGAAAATCCTGTACAGTTCTGTGTAATTCTTGAAAGGCTTGAATCTTCAAACCAGAACATCTCGAAGCTAGCTCTTGAGTGGGATTTCAGTGCTACATGCACGCAGTGCAGCCAGCTCTGATAAGTGGGGGCACAAAAGGAGTGTAGTAATCCAGAAATGTGTTGTGCCAGCTATATGGGAACCAACGGGGTGGGTGTGATGGAGAACAGAGGGGTCAGCAGACTCCACTGAGTGCAAACTGAGGTGTAGCAGAAGGGGGCTAGACAGCTTCCAGATCAAACCCACTTCAGCACAAACCTAGCCCATAAACTGGGAAATCCACTCAGGCTAGTCAAAAGTAGATTTTGGGTTATGTGGCTGCAAGCCTTTTCCTAGCAATGCAGTGTTCTTCCTTTGGCTTTAGAAAGTGTATATAGCTTTTGAAGTCTCACCTTCTTTTTGACTTTATTGTATCATTGCCATTATTTTTAGTATGTATTCAATGACAAGATACTACCTGTCTGGATATTACAAATTGATCTGAAACGCCACTGAAATAATTTCAACCTAGATGCAATTGGTATAACAACTTATGCTGGAATTGCCTTTCTAAGCCATACCGCACATTTGCAGCTTAGTGTTGTGTATCTGGCAATGATCACTCCAGATCAAGGCTGCTCGTTTGTTTTTATGGAAGCCTGTTGGGTAGTTCTGTCAAGGTCTACTCCACAGGAGGCACCAGACCTCCCAGCATTTGAGGCCCACCAAATGCTGCTTTCTCTCTTTGTAGCTGAGAATACATCTGCCTCCCAAGAACCCAGGAAAACAATGAGAAGTGAAGTTTCTCAGGAATACAGGTGGTAATATTTGCCTCGAAATTCACAATATTTGCATGAAATTAATCTCCAGCTTGAGTCCAGACAAGATATCTCCATCTTGGTAGAATTGACCTAGTGGTCCAGAGGATGCTGCTAAAAAATTGGCAATGTGTGGAGTAACCAGATTGCTGATGACGTTGCTTTTCATGCCTTCCCATTTTTATCAATGATCTTATTTTCTGGATCATAAATGGTTGCAGCCAATATTTTAAACGCAAACAAAACCAATATGGTTTGTCCTATCTGCCTATAAAAATGTCTGATGTTTGACTTCATCTGTATTTGCGGTTTCTCTTGCATCCTTTGGCACTGAGTCCCAGTGAGTTAATTTTGGTGGAGGATGAATAAGGAAGCACTTTGAAAATGGTACTTTATCAGTTTCCAGTAATTACATTAATCTTTTAAATCATTAAATGTTCCCATTTCTAGTATTGAATTAGAGAACAGAAATACGATCCATCCCTTTCATTCCTCTGTATTGTTTACGACACCTCACTGACTCTCTTCTCTGAATTGAACAGCCAATGGCTAGATTTTTGAAAAAATGCACTGTGTACGTTACAGCAGTTGGCCTTTAAACAGCCAGAAATGGCCACCTGACAGTGTATTCTTGTTAAGGAGGAAAAAAAAAAAAAATCATAGAATGGTTTAGGTTGGAGGTTACCTTAAAGATCATCTGGTTCCAACCCCTGTGCCGTGGCCAGTGACACCTTCCACTAGACCAGGTTGCTCAAAGCCCCATCATAGAAGCCTAGAATCTTCATGGTTGGGAAGGACCTTTGAGATCATCAGGTCCAACCATACATGCACACACACAAAAAACCCCCTACAATCTCTGCCACTAGAGCATGCCCTGAAGCACCAAATCTATACATTTCTTAAGTACCTCTAGGGATGGTGACTCAACCACCTCCCGGGGCAGGCTGTTCCAGTGCCTGACCACTCTTCCAGTAAAGTAATTCTTCCTAATACCTAATCTAAATCTGCCCTCCACAGCTTCAGACCATTTCCTCTGGTCCTGTCATTATTCACTTGGGAGAAGAGGCCAACACCCGCCTCTCTACAGCCTCCTTTCAGGTAGTNTGTAAACTGCTATTGTAAACATCCACCTGCTTTAACTTGCAGACTTGTATTGGTGATATAAACAGGACAAAAGAAAAGTTTGGAGGCCATGGAGTAGAGGGCAAAGGATGGTTAGATGGAGAGGAGAAAACTGCATCTCTTGGGGCTGTTTTATAACTTATAAAATTGGTTTTATAACTCATTTTCAGTCATATAGGTTAGAGCTGCTTTTACGCATCTGCTTTTTGTTTGAGCTGGGCAAGTCCAGGTTGGCTGCCTTTCTGACTTACTGTAAACTACTTTTTGTGTCAATCCATTCAAAACTATGCTGGTTTTTTGAAAGCTGGAGCCCTCCTCAAGCGATTCTCACTGAGCTGTCACAGAATGGCTACCTAATTTCTTTCTTGAGTAGTTAGTTTCCAGAAGAGAAAGGTGGGTAATTAAAACAATTATTTCAACTGTCGGTTTCCCTCTCGTTTTGTTAGGTGAGGATTTTGTAAATCTGCTAATTGTTTTTCCAGTGTTCTGGTTTAATTGGCCAGAATTCCAGATTCTGTAATTCCCAGTCCTTCAGACTGTCTAAAAGAAAGCAGCATTCATTTGCTTTTGATAACAGATGACATGCTTTTATTGGCGTCTCTGCCTCTCAGGAACACCTGGATATAAACCATCAGTTCCCTCGGACAGGCTGAGCTTAGTTTACCACCTGGAAGTAGCTCAGGGTAATGTGTTTTACATGCCTTTGAAAAGCAAGTGTTTCTTGTCGTAGCTTTTTAAGGATGTGGACAAAAAACCAAGTTACTGTGGGGTGAGCTTAAAACCCGATACTTCAACACGCTCAGCTAGGTCTGCTTACACTTCCAGGTAAAACTCTTCCTTTGGCAGTAAGCGTTAACTTGTTCTGTGTCATTATACTGTGCAGTGGTGCAGGTTTTGCACCAGTGACCGGGGGGAAGGATTGTGTGCATGTGCAAGTGCCATAACAAATGAAAACGTTGCCTCCAAAAGGGCTTTAGATCACCTCTTACATCACTCAAGCATGGGTCTGGTGACCTGCTCCTGTTACGAGCTTTTGCATGCTGTGGCACATCTGTGGTGTGTAAATGTAAAATACAGGATTAGAACATCTTCTAGCGTATGTGAGGCTGTTCCTTTTCCATGGTGGCGTCCCTCAGGAATTTGACAGTGGAAAAACTGGGTATTCAGGAGATGACACAGAACTGAATTGAGACATCTACTTTTTTACAAGCTTGAAAAACCAAGACGTGAGGCCTTTGGGTATATCAGCATCTTGTCAGGCTCGTAGAAGGAGTAAAAGAACTGTCAATGCATTATTCAGACATGTTGTTAATTTAAGTCTGAAAAGTTCTGCCAGAGGAAAGAAGATTCTTTCCTTGTGACAGCCACCCTCTGACTCTGTCGGATGATTTATTAATTTCTTCAAATGCCACTTTTTTTTGTACTAACAACATCCTTTCTGCTTTGTTCCTTAAGCAATGTCACAGAGAGCGACAACAACAACCCAACTGAGAGCACACCTGTTTCCTGCTACCCTTGTAACGTGATGAAAACCGAATCCAAAGAGCCCGAGAGCACGATGCCTTTGGGAAGCCCCTCACCTGAAGCTCTGCCTTCAAGGTTATCTTGGCCAAACCATTTTTCAGGAACTGCTGAAGGCCAGAATAGAAGTGATTTCCTGCTTGATCCAAGCAGGAGCTACAGTTACCCCAGACAGAAGACTCCAGGTACGCCAAAGAGAAACTGTCCAGCTCCTTTGACTTTTGACTTTGATGGGTGTGAGCTCCCGGCGGGGTACTCCCCGCTGACCCCAGCAGAGTTCACAAACACCATCTCTAACTGTCCAAAGTCGGCAAGTTACTCTCTAGACTGCACTGATGAGAAAACTCTGGGAGCCAGCAACACAAAGCAGAGCCATTCGTGTCCTGCCTTACCTCCTCGGGCACCGAAGTCAAGTGAAGAGAAAACAGTTACAGACATGTGTCCCTTGCCACTGAAAATAGATGGTGCCGAGGAGGAGTCGAAAACTGGTTCTCCAGACCTCTTAGAAGATCAGTATCTTGTTAAAAAGGGCATGCAGGATACGTTCTCTGTGTCTTACCCCTTCTCGTCTCCCCTCCACCTCCAGTTAGCACCAAGATCTTGTGGGGATGGCTCTCCCTGGCAGCCACCTACGGACCTTTCTGGACTCTCGATAGAGGAAGTGTCTAAATCACTGAGGTTTATCGGTCTGTCAGAAGACGTCATATCGTTTTTTGTTACAGAGAAGATTGATGGCAATTTACTGGTTCAGCTTACGGAAGAAATCCTGTCAGAAGACTTTAAGCTAAGCAAATTGCAGGTTAAGAAAATACTACAGTTCATTAATGGCTGGCGGCCCAAGATGTGATGCCAACTAGTTATTAGAGAAACTGTATGAGATGTGCTCGATGCACTTCAGCTAGTACATCACTTCCTGTTTTTTGCACTAAAAGCCCTTCCTGTAAATAGTAGTAGAAAAATTCTTACTATGCAGATAAACATTTTTGAGTGGTGGATAGATATTTTTTTTTTGGTATGTCAATAATAAAGGTAGAGAATCTGCAGAGGTGTGCCTTGTGCATCCCTGAATGTTCAACAGCTGCTAAAAACTGGACACTAAGGGAACTCCGTAGTCTGTTAAGACTTAGTCGTATTTATTACTGAACAATTTGATGCTGAAAGACACACACCAATCCAGTTTACAGTTTTGTGTTAATTGCAAAAAAAAAAATGTATTTCTTACAGGATTATTTCTGTTGAAATAATATTTGGCAACATGCTGTGACTTTCTTCCATTTCTGTTAACAAGAAGCATGTTCAGATATACAAAAACATCGTTTTGATACTACATCTGAAAATGTTGAGAGTTGCTGTGAAGTGCCACTAATACACTACTCTTGCAGCGTATTTTTACTAACAGTATCTTTCTGACTACCTGTAATGGATACACTTTCCGTGTGACTTTGGGCAAAAAGAGTTAAATGTTTTCAAAACAAGAGTCTTGCTCAGCTCATTGCCCAGAGGGGAGGGAGAAGGGGGATTTTCCTACTGAGCCACACTGCCCTGGCCAATTAAAAGTTTATGACCTGTAGATTTCAAAAGTTGCTTTTGTAGTCAAATGGCTGGAGCAAGTAGCATGACTTCTGGTCGTGCAGCTTTCTCATGGGAAAAGCAGTTCAGTGCACAGACTCTTCTCTCGGCAGATCCTGCTAGTGCAGCCCTTGCAATGGCCTTGCTCTGGCGAAAGGCAACCCCTCCTGTTTCCTCTCCTGCTGTTACCATCATCTGAAAATGCGCTTGATGTGCTATCCTATTCCTGCAGTCGGATCTGTGTGGGAAGGTGATAGTACTCCTCTAGGATGCCTGTGAGATAAAGCATTAGCGAGGTGGGAACAGAAACAGCGCGTTGCATGCTGGTAAGAAGGGGCCAAGTGAGGGTTTGGCCCATGCCTTGGGAAGTGCTTGTGGTGTTTAAGTTCACCTGTCCTGTTTGCAGTGGATGCAGGAGGATGTGGGTGTCAAAGTGGGAGGAACCGTAGCATCGTAAGATGTGCTAATTCAGTTGCCCAGCTGCAAAAACTCCCTGCAATAGATGTCACCTGGAGGCAGCAGTCAAAAGGGAGCACAGAAATGGGAAGGGGGCATTAGGCTGCCCCTGGAGACCTTTCAAATTTAACTGCTCAGAAGGCTAGAAATAGGATTAACTTTTGTTAATCCGTTGCTGATTTCCTGTGCTCGGTAGAGTTCTCTGAAATGTGTCTAAATAACCCCAGGATTCTCTGCTTTTGTAGTACTGATTGCAGGGATTCAGGAAACAGTCTGTGGTGTCCATCCTCAGCAACTGTGCGTGCCCAGGATCCTCGTGTGGTCAGAGCCAGAGATACTGGAGCAGCTTCACCTTCACCTGCTGCTGAGAAGAGCCCTGGCCAGGGTGACACCATCACCTGCTTTTCCTACCTTTTTGAAGTACAAAAAAATCTCTTTTTCCATTGTAGGGCATGCAGTGGGAGCATCAAGAGGAAATCCAGAGGAGGGACAAAATGAGAGGCTGTTGTTGCCTGTTTTCTCAACCATATTGACTCATTAAAAAGAATTTCCTGCAAATGGAGTTTTCTGTTGCCCAGGCAAATTTCATGTCATGTCTCCATGCCAAAGTCAAGATGCGTCATTTGTCTTGCAATAATTCAAACCACCGGTTCCCAACCGGAGAGCAAAGCCCAATTGATGTGGGTACTAGAAAGCAGTGAGCCAAAAAATATCCCAATAGAAAAACCCCAAGAGTTCATAATCCTGCTCTTTTTCTTAATGTACTGACTTCTAGCAACAGATCAATAGCTTTCTCTGGATGCATTTTAATTAGCGTCCTAAAATATTTTAGCTGCAAGTAAGATGAAATCAAATCCAAGTACTGATCAGATGTCTATGCTTGTTGGTAGACATGTGCAAGTTGCAGTCAACTGCATTTTAACCCTCGCTATATCAAATGAGCATTCAGATTTGAAAGGGACAAATTTTAAATGTCAGGTACTTCTGTTTGTTTTACTTGGCTTTTTAATTCCAGGTAAAGCAAGTAAAAAATTCCAGGTAAAATAAGTAAAGTACCACTCTCTCAAAAAAAAAAAAAGGCAGTTTTGTAATATTAACATTAAATATTTCGAATGCCCCCAGGATATTAACATCCCCAAGCAAGTTTGCTGACGACACAAAGCTGGGAGGGGTGGCTGACACCCCGGAAGGCTGTGCCGCCATCCAGAGGGACCTGGACAGGCTGGAGAGCTGGGCGGAGAGGAACCTTATGAAATTCAATAAGGGCAAGTGTAGGGTGCTGNAACAAGCTGCCCAGGGAGGTGGTGGAGTCTCCGTCTCTGGAGACATTCAAAACCCGCCTGGACGCGTTCCTGTGTAACCTGCTCTAAGGTGACCCTGCTCTGGCAGGGGGTTGGACTAGATGATCTACTAAGGTCCCTTCCAACCCTAGGATTCTATGATTCTATGATTCTATGAAAATAATGTTGTCTGACTGCGGATGGATATCTATTCTGTTATCTGTTTACCTGCTTGGAATGGTTTTTCTGGCAAGCACCCTGGTGGAATTTGCAAATTTGCATTCGTGAGCGTGCCGCATTAAGATCACGCACGCGTAGATCAAAATAAAACTGGCCTGTTGAAAGGCCCAGAAATGTGCAATGATTTCAGAAGCAGGTCCTGTGTGCAAAAGTACAGCTAAAACCTCTAATTGCAAGCTTCCTATTGATGTCCTTCCAGTTGTCTTGCTCTGGCTTGGCACTGCCCTACTCATTTTTATGCATAATATGTTAGCATTTCACCTTTTCTTTTGCCCTTAGCAGCTCATTATCTTAATTTTCCAAGCCATTTTTAGCAATTTCGGTGTTCCTAACCTTTTTGTTGTGTGAATTACATGACTTCAGCATCGAGACACCTGCTGTGATGGTCCAAGCTGGACTGAAGCGTCTGCTCTGGTGAAATCGGGAGAGGGATGACCAAACCAGGCAGATGGACTGTGGTGGCTCAGCCTGTCCACCACTGTGTAGGTAGCCAGGCTATGGCAGCACTGATGCCCATGGGATCTAATTTATTTGCTTTGATGGTGTTTACGTTGCCATGGTGTTTAGGGAGTCAGGACCATCCTCAACGCTGTAGAAGGCAGTCTGAACAAGGCAGAACAATGTGAATGTGTCGATCGCATGGAAAATCCCTGGCATTAATGGATGTTGGCACCTTTGAAATGGAGCAGGAGCGGAGAAGTCCTTCAGGCCATAGCAGAGAACTGTGCAGTCCCTTTAGAAGGATGGGATGTGAAACCTGGAGACTTTAATCTGGTAAAGGTTACAGAATACTGCACTGCTTATTGTACTTTGAGATGGAGGGTAAGGTTGATGTTCCCACTGTGATTGGGAAGTATCTGAAAGCTCTGGGGAATATCCTTGTGGTACTTTTTACCAGTTGATCTGAATAGGAGGGACAGCACTCAGGGTTTGATGGGACTTGCAAACCATCCTAGCAAACCGAGCAGTGCCGGGCACTCTCTCCTGAGAGTCCCTTGCTGCTGAACAGTTGACATGGGGTCTTGCCTGATTTGGTGCAACCCAAGCAGCCTCTACAATGGGTGATCCCAGGAGCTCTCAAGCATGGCTCGGAGGTTAGTGATGGGGAAAGCAGCCTGGTTTTGAAGAGTAGTGGAGTTCAACTGTGTTCGTAGAAGCTGTGTTGGTTGTCCTTGGGGCCTGAGAGCAGGCTCTTGCCCACTTTATCTGCTAACAGAGACGTAGCCGTTGAGTTCAGACAACACATGTCATGCCAGAGGGGACCTAGAGTCTTCTACTTTTTCATGGCACTCTGCTAAAATAGTCCAACCTTAACCTTGGACTTCTTTCCTCAGATTAAATAAATGTAAGGCCTCTGGTGCTTATTTAGTGATCGATGTCTGAAGTTGTGTGTCATCCTTGGGGGTTTTGTTTGTCTTGGGGTTTTGGTAGCAAAAAAATCTGGTGTGTTGTTCTGTATGGAGCTGTCTCTTTGTCCTGCACCAAGAAACACATCCTTTCTATGCAACAGTCGCACAGCAGCGCAAGGACTGATGCTGCCTTCAGTCGTGAAAGATGGATTCTGACATGGGGGATTTTCTGGAGGTGGACAAGGAATTGACCTTGGGGGTCAGGGATGGGGAGGAAACTTGAGGGGGAATGCTGGTTTCCTTTAAACGCTCGTTGTGCCTAGGATTAAGATTCTTTGTGTTGCTGCCTGGCTGGCTAACCAAAGCTGTATTGAAATCAACTCAAAGTGCATACTTGCGTTCTTATTCTTGCCGTATTGTAAAAATTGCCTACGGCTAGAAATTTAGAGGCAGAAAACATTTGGTCCATCCAAAATTGGAAGGAAAATGTGTTTTGAAGTGTTCTTTGCAGCAGCTAGAAGCAAGGGTTGAAGTAACTGTGTATTACACAGAGTTTTTTCCAATACAACAATTTTACTTGCCACTTTAATTGACTTTATTCCACAACAACAGCTTCAAGATAAACAGCGTTGAGTAGCGATGTTTGTCGCAAAAAAAAAAACCCACCATGTTTCAAATCTGTCTGTAAATACCTGACGTGTTTTCCCCCTATGTTTTCTTCTTGAGCCAACTCCTCGATTGTCTCCCCGCTAGATAAAGTGTGCTGGCACCAGTTCCTTGCATGCTGCCGGGGGGGTGGCCACCTGCAGGCCAGGCCGGGGTTACGCCATGCGACTTAAAAGCTAAACACCAGCCCTATGTGAAAGGACAAGGGCTTCGCCCAGCTCTCCTGGCTCCTCTTTTTGACGCTCTGGAATGGCAGCTTTCCCATGTAGGAGCTAGAAGGTACGAATGAAATCCCAATGGAAGTGAGAGATCGTCTGTTTTCTTCATGGCATTAGGGGCAGCAGGGCAGCAGGGAAACGCGGGCCCCTTGTTGAGACCTAGCAATAAATGACTCTTCATTTGTTACGTTTTAAACTCTTCATAGTCCAGGAGTTGTTCAGACTTTACCGTTTCTGTGCATAATAACCAAATTTTCCGCGTGAAAATCTGCAGAGTGATTCTCTTGACTTGGACAATCTTCTGAATTATATTCAAAATATCTGTTAGTTCTTAGCTCTTTAGGTTTACTTTGGGTAGGTCAAAAAAGTAACACTTGGGGGAAAAAAAAAAAAAGAGAAAGCCCCAAAACTTTGGCTTAGTACATTTCCGTTATAGAATGAAGCATGGGTTTTGTGGAATTCTGTGCTGTTTTGGGCTTTTGTGTAAAAGGCTGAAGGCAGATTATTATTTAAACCAGGTGCAAATAAATATCCCTGTAATGTATATGAACAAATTTAAACCGCGTATTGTAAGTATATAAACTGTATATTAAAGACACTATTTTCATGATATTTCAGATGTGTACAGAATTTGTTGTACTAAATCGGTTGGGTTGCATGTATTATATAAAATGGTTTTCGTTTAGTAATTTCACTGACTTATCCTCTCACTCATCTCAGTATAATTTGGAAATAAGCACTTCTCAAATAGTGAATTCGCAAAGTAAGATTGGGATAATTGAGAGGAGCAATCAGACTTTTGCATTTAACCTCTCAAGACACATTACTTTTCCCTGTCTTGTAATTTCACTTGATCCCCTTCAGCAAGAGCATCGAGCTGTGTGTTCCCCACAGGATTTGTTGCCAGACAGCTTTCCTGTCTCCAGCAGACATTCACCTAAAACACTGTTTTCCCAGGCTCTCCGCCGATTATCTTTGTTTTAGAGAAATGTAGTCAATTATAATTTGGATATGCTTTCAAGCGCAAAGACCACGCGCAAGTATTTCTGCTTTGCAGGATGTTGCTGAAGCATTTATTGGGTGGGGAGAAAACAAGAGACAAAACAACATTGTGCTCTAGATTGTCTGCTCACATTGTCTGCCTCCAATATTGGCAACAGGGGGAAATGTCAGCTCTAACAACCACCCACACATCATGCAGGTAAGGTGCCGTTGTGCCCAATTCCCCTTGGCCTGAAGCTTCGTTCACTCGTACTAGGCCAAAAGAAAGTTGTGGAGGGTTTTATGGAGAAACACGTATGTTTATGAGAAATGAAGCAGGGCAGAATCTGCAACAATGGTTGCCATTGGATTTGAGACAGATGGGGTTTATTTGCCTCCAAGCCTCACATCTGGGAGAGGGGAGAAGCGTGTCTGGAGGCAGGATGTGCATCGTGTGGGTTGGGGAACAGAGAGAAGCGGAGTTGGCGTCACAAGTTAAGAGAAATCTCTTTCACCATGAGCAGGGCTCTCTAGGGCACATCTCTGCTCTCCAAAGAGGGGAAAGGAAAATAATAAGTTTTCTGAATGCTCCGGTCAGTTGGCTGCAGGCTGAGCAAAAGCGTCTACACGAAAGCATTCAGTGCAGGAAAGGGAAGGGAAGGGCTATAGACCAAGTCAAAACGTGGCCATCCCCCTATCAGGAAAGGGCTCTTAATAAGGCAGGCGTTTTCTGTTTACGTGTGTTATAGTAGTCATCGAGCCTGACAAAAATCTCCCGTCTGACTCTGGTCACCATGGCTACCTGTAAATGTGAATAAGGAATACAGGTAGGGGAGGGACCTGAAAACACTGCTCTCTTTGGGAAGTGCAAGCTTAAAACTTGTGGAAGTGCTGCTCCTCTTGGTACGATGTGTTCGCTAATTAGACCTCCCCTAGATCCGTTAGACGTGTACGTACCCTGTGCTTGCTCTCACTGGGGCTCCTGTCCTTGAGCCGAGTTGCTATGGGATTCAGGATATTGAGAGAGCCTGACGTCCTGTCTCATGAGGCCAGGGACTAATCACTGAAGTCCTTGGCTGCAGTAGGCTGTGCTAGCTCAGGTCGTCACTAGCTCGGGGCACTCTACACCATGCTCCGTTGCCCAGTTATAAACATGCTTTATGTCATCAGATGCACGTGTCCTTTGCAACTGCTTTCTCCTGGGCACAGCGTGACCAAAAGCTGCAAACCTGGGCGAAGTTCTCTTCTCCCTTTGTTCCATGTCACAAGCAGGTTATGAGGTTTGCCACTGCAAAATGGACAGAAAATCTGGGCTGCTTGGGCAGCTGCCCAGGCCCTCGGTGCTGCTGGACCATCTCCCCAGCAGCCTTGCTCCCACGGCAGCCTGAGTTTTAGGGGTTCCCTTGGCACCCATTGCTGACCACTGCCTCTGCCTCTATGGGCAGCTGTTGGAATGGCAGCTCTGGGGGTTGCACAAAACCTCAAGATTAATTGTATTCTGTACACAGATTATTTTTCTTCTCTTGCCCATGGCTATCATGCTTAGTGAAGATCAACTTCTGCTGTAAGTTGACAGTATTTCTATTTTTATTCAGTTGCCTGGTTCCAGAATTTCTCCTTTCCCAGGGTAAAAGCATTGCTGTGCATTTTCACTCGCCACAGTGAAGGGCTGACGTGAAGAGTGGCTTTGAGAAGAAGGTGTCTTCTCCCCGTTCTCACCATCATGTTCCAAAGGTAGAAAGCTCAAGATGGATAACCAGGCCGCCACAATGTGAGCTTGGAAATATGACCCAATTCTTTCTTGCTCTATGAGACCTCAAAATGCCCTTGCCTCCTGGGCGGGACAAAAGGAATCTGGTGCCAAACACGCTTGGATTAAATGAAAACCATTCCTCACAGGGAGTCTGGGGTAGGAGGAGGAAGAATGAAAGGAAAGAAAATAGGGAGGAAGGAGACAGCATATTGGAGGTGCCAATGAAGCGGAAGGATGTGTCCTCTTGCTCTGTGTGGCAGTGGCTGCTGTCGTACTTGTACATGCCACGCAGTGTCAGACTGGCACACAGCCACGGAAGGATGAAACCAGCTGGAGGGGCTGCAGAGGGTGATAGATGGGCTCATGGATCTCATTAGGACTCTCTGCCAATCCCATTAAAAGCTCTGCCATAAGAAGGAGCTGCTTTAATTGCACTGCTGCTATTCCATTATATAGTATCAACAATTATTCTTAATGAATATGGGGGTCAGTGAACCAGGTCTCCAGGGCTGAGTTTCCCATGGATTAGTGCAAACAGAAAGCAGGAGGAAGCTCTAATGGGTCGACGCTGCAAGAACTGGCAGAGCCCTGCAGAACTGCATGTATCTTGGCTAATCTTATTTATTTCACTGCAGCTCTGGAAGTGGGAGAAATGTATGACAGCTAGAAGCTATCCTAAATGCTAGTTCTAAATAGCCTTTGCTCCTGAAGAATGAAGCACAGCCCATCCTGGTAAGCAGTCCACCAGTTTCCTCATTAAGAAAATGGGTATTTTTATCCTTCAAAAAGAATGGCTTGGGTTGGAAGGGACCATTAAAGATCATCTACTTCCAACCTCTCTGCCACAGGCAGGGACACCTCCCACTACACCAGGTTACTCAAAGCCCCATCCAGCCTGGTCACGAACACCTCTAGGGTTGGGGCATCCACAACTTCTCTGGGCAACCTGTACCTGTGTCCCACCACCCTCATCATAAAAAACATCATCTTTATATCCAATCTAAATCTGCCCTCTTTCAGTTTAAAACCATTGTCTCTTGTCCTGTCACTCCATGCCTTGGTATAAAGCCTCTCTCCACCTTTCTTATGAGTCCCCTTTATATATTGGAAGGACACTATAAGGTCTCCCCGGAGCCTTCTGTTCTCTAGGCCTTACAACCCCAACTCTCTCAGGCTTTCTTCAAGGGAGAGATGCTCCAGCCTTCTGACCATTTCCATGGCCCTGAAATTTCTCCTTTAACTAACAAATTGGTGAAACTGCAGTGGAGATGGGAACGGCCCTCTGTCTACATCTGTCCCACGTAGCAATCACAGACTCCTGCCTTGTTACTCTTGCCTTACTATTGATTTCTCAAAAGTTTTTGTCTTCTGCTTCCTGTAATGAAAGGCAGTGATAGTTAAACACTTCTCCCTTACCTACCTAGTAAGCTTTCCAATAGCCCTTCCTTCCTGACCTCAAAAAAAAAAAAAAAAAAAAAAAAAGTAAGGGGATATTTTTTTTCTTCCTTTTTTTTTTTTTTTATTCTTCTCTGCTGCAGCTGGTTTATTGAAACAAGGAGGTGTCATTTCATGGGGTCTCCAATGTTAATTTTTTGCTTTTTTTTCTCGTGGAATGCTAAAAAGTACAACTTGGCAGCTGAGCCTTCAGCGGGAGTGCAGCAGGCCAAGGATAAAAAGCCCACTAATGAAAAAAGCGACAAACACAACAAATCCAGCTTTCCCAGCTTGACCTACAAACCCAAACCCGCATATCATTTAATTTTGTCACCCTCCTCTGCTACCTTTTGGCCTGCAGAGACTGACTGGGTGCCTCTTGTCACGGGTGATGGGGTGGTTGCAGGGGGTGCGTGGCTGCCTCTGGTCCCACGCAGAGCCCTACTACTATGTCCAGGCAAAGCAGCCCATCCTTCTCCTGCCCTGCTCCCGCTGGCTGCACTCCTCTTGCGCTCAGAGCTTTAACCTCTGAGCTTCCATTGCAGATTAACTTGGTGTAGGGTGATGGCCACTTATGAAAGCACATAACTAACGTTTATAAAATAACCCACAGCTGTTGAGCACCAGGAACTGTTTTGAGAACCACAAAGCTTTCAGCTGATGGAGTTTCTTTCATTCTCCTTCCCTGGGGTCTTCATGTGTAAAATGAACCCATCCCCAAGCCCGGTGTATGGCACGATATTTCTGCTTCTACTGCCCTGAAAGTGGTTTGGTTATTTCCTCACCTTCCTGGTGAGGAATACCTTCCTGAGTTATTTCTGAGATATCTTCAGCTACTGTCTAGTTGTTTCCTAAGCATATATAATGTGATTTATATTTGATAACTAGCAGCTGGAATTTGGGGTTTGTATCTTATCCAAATGGCTTGTGTTCATATTTCCTTAAGCCAGTGTTTTCACAAGAAAATCAAAATACCTACCTAAAGCAAAACTATATAGATGATCCATGAAAATTAGTGTTATTCTTTCTGATGGCTTTTAACAGAAAAAACAGAGAAGGGCAAAGCACAAGTAAAAGGAGTTATATTTAGGCTGCAGGTTCTTACTCTTAAACTTGAAATCTCAGGGCTGATCATGAACCTGCCTGGAGCCATGAATTTCCATATACAAGATGCAGCTTTGAAGTCTTTTTCAAAGTCTTACTTCTGAACTGTGGAAAACCAGAGATGAGAAGGCAGTTTCTAAAAGAGAGAGGAGAGGCCTCTCTGTCGCACTGTGCCTTTCATCTCCAAACTCAAAGGACCAACACAGAGAAGAAGAGCCAGCGTAAGCCGAGCCGCAGTGGCTCAGCCTGAGGTTGCAGCCTGGCATCGTCTCCCTTGCAGCAGCCCCAAGCAAAGAGCATGGGAAGGGATTTGGAATAGGACACACCAGGACATTTATTGGGACTGCTTTCCCCATCTCCAGTGATTTACATCTCAGGAGCTTTCAGAGACAGAAGTGGTATTTTGTATTTAAAAGTCACTGTCTTCACTAATGAATTTCAAAGTTTCGTGCTAAAATGCAAAATTTTACCTGCAACTTGTGTTTTATTCAGAAGCACTAAGCAAAAATCAAGACTTTTAGGAACAGATGCATTTAAAGACCCCAGAACCACCACTAAAACAGTATCAGCCCATTGTGTTTGTAAACCATCTGTGACTCTGCCGCTGGTATTTTTGTTCTTCCATGCTTTTCTGAGGTCTTACAACTTTGTGTTGGTACTTACAGAGCTTGAGATTCATGCAGTAACCTGTGGAGCACTTTGAATTAGGGGATGCTTCTTTCTGACTGGGTTAAAAAAAAAAGAAAAACCTCCCAATTCTCAAGGGATGCAGTTTGCATCCACTCATTCATGGAGATCTAGAGGAAACATGCCCATATACCAAGGAACAAAGTGAATGTTGTCTTGGAACCTCAACCTTAGCATTTATCAAGTTCTGTGTGGAACCAACCTTACTGCATGGATTTCTGCAGTTATTTCTCAGACAAAATTCACCCTGAAATGAAATAGGATTTTCAGAAGCCAGAGGGGATTTCAGCCAAGAAGCTAAGACAACATTCATCAGCAAAATTTGACCCAAGGTGTTACTCGGCCTCTTACGCCTGTGTTATATATTAGAAAAATTCTTACCAGGGAGCCATTCTCCATAAGAGCCACTGCTTATTGCTCTGCATTTTGCAATAAAGCAACTTCATAAATGCATTTTTAATTGATGTAATGGAAGACTTGGAATTTTTTTGGGGAAAAAAAAAAGACTATAATTCCTTCAATTATACTGAAATATTTCAGATCATTTTAAATGGGTGTCTTCTGGAAGGCTTTGCCGTTTCTTCTGTTTTAATACTTACCATAGGCTGTTTCAGATGGGAGCTCTTTAAAAGTGAGGGCATCGATAAAAGGTAGTTAAAAGCAGGCTTGCCTCTGATGAGCTCGGGTTTTTGCTAAAGCTGTGTTATACTACTGAGTGCAGGTGCGTGTATGCACCTGTGTGTCTGTGCATATATGCATGCAACTTACAAAAAACGCATGAATAAAAAATCATCTGCTACTTGTCTGCTGCTTACTGTACAGCTTAAGTGCTTCTGTGATGCTGAAAACACGAGTTTTTCCAGCATGTGAGAACAAGCAAGCGAACTTGCCTGACAGACAGGAAGCAAAAATCTGTTTGTGAAGACAGACTGATGCTTCAAGTGCAGGGAAATGGGGAAAGGGTAATCCAGGCTCCCTTTTAAGTTTGCTTAATAATAAGGTTTTCTTCTCTGCTGAGAAAATCAAAGATTACGTTCACACAGGTAAAGGGCTTTTTAAATTTGATTGTTTTAGCTGAGTTTCTTTATGCAATTTTCCATTTGATTTAATTCTATTTAGTATGATAAATGCTGTTTAATCTGAAATTCTTTTTCTTCATTTTCAAGTATGAAAAACAGAGATGAAAGATTAGCTTCTAGTGACCTGCATCAAAATATAATTTGGCTGGGAATGAAATGAATTTGGATTTAGTTGTATCTCTTGGATAGTTTTGCTGCAACAACAAATCTTCATAAAGTTAAGCTGCCTCTGCTCAAAGAGTGGAAGAGGGGTGTTCAGCTGAGCTGTGAGAAGCTCCCGCGGTCTCTGCCCTGTCTGTGTGTGTCTGACTGGAGTCAATGCCATCAGATCCTCAAAATGTAAAGGAATTTAGAATTTTAAAGTAAGATTACTGCAGCAGCTTTTCATGGTTTAATTATTTTATATTGGAGGCTGCTGAGTGATGCGTTCGGTGAGCTGATTGCTTTTCAGAGAGCATTAAAAGATTTAGTTGCTCCCTGTTTCAAACACTGGGAAATTTTCGCGCTGGGATTGAAGGGAGCTGTGGAGCAAATCATGTCTCTCCCCGGGTGCTGGCAGCTCGCTTCCTTGGTAGCTTGGGCTGTGTGGAAGGAATTGTGACAAAATGTAATTATTTTGGATTTAAGCTTTGTTGTAACTTGGTCTGTGTTTTGTCTCTCAGCTGTGTAAAAGGCAATGTGCGCTGGTTGTTGGGTTTTCTTAATCACTAAGTATTAATGGCAAGTATTAATACAGCAATTTTCCCCCTGCTGTGCTGGTGGCACTGGTCTCACTGGGTGTCCACTGCCTGGACTGGTCCCAGGCGCGTGGCTGTGGGGGGGAGCTGGCACCCCTCGGTCAATGCAGAGCAGGCATCTCCCGGCAGACATCTCTTCTGGTCTGAATGTCCTTATGTACCTCAAGGCATTATCTGAAATATTTCAGCATAATTGAAGGAATTATAGTCCTTTTTTTTCCCCAAAAAAAATTCCAAGTCTTCCATTACATCAATTAAAAATGCATTTATGAAGTTGCTTTATTGCAAAATGTAGAGCAATAAGCAGTGGCTCTTATGGAGAATGGCTCTCTGAGAAGATTTTTTTTATATACATATAACACAGGCATAAGAGGCCGAGTAACACCTTGTGTCAAATTTTGCTGACGAATGTTGTCTTAGCTTCCTGGCTGAAATCCCCTCTGGCTTCTGAAAATCCTATTTCATTTCAGGGTGAATTTTGTCTGAGAAATGAATGCAGAAACCCGTGCAGTAAGGTTGGTTTCACATGCAGATAACTGATGTGCCATCGCATGCTCCTCTCCTCGCTGTACGGTGGCGGGACCATTGCTGCTGGGGTTGCCATCCATCCTCCTCCTCAGTGGGGAAATACACGAATATCGCCTATCCAAAGGTCAAACACTTCTGCTTACAACACTACAAACATCGCATGAAAGCTGTGTACAGAAAAATTAATTTCTTTTAGACGGTGTGGAGGAGGAATAAATGGTCACAAAAATCTCTTTGCATGAAGGTCCCTTTGCCCATCATCCCCTGGTTGGGCATGGCCGCAGCGGAGGCTCTCAGGGCCAGCTTGGGGGGAACGCTGGATCACATCAGAGGGATTGTTTTTTACTGGGAATGGTTTAAAAATTCTTGTCAATATGGTTGCACGTGCTATGAATTCTATCGTAATTTTCTTCTGTACTGATTACAATGAAGATCCCATTTTTTTAGAGCCAGAATCTGGTCCTGTGCCCAGTGGGGACACCCGCCGCATCACCTGTGGAGCTGAGGACAACCGTGTCCACCCATCTTCCTCTCCTTGTTGACAAATTTCCCTCCATTGCCTGGCCTGGCCCCAGACCCTCCCCTGAGGGGCTGCATGCCCCCTGAGCTGTCTCCCTGCTCCTCCACCAGCCCCCGGACTGGGCGGCTGTGCTGGATCTGCAGCTTGGCCCCGACCCAGGCAGGACCAGAGCCGGCAGCTGGGAGAGCTCTGCCTGATGCAATGGCTGAGGCAGGCTCAGCAAACACAAAGGCGTGTTAGAAGCCTCCAGAGGCAGCCCGAGCTGGAATTGGATTAGATTTTGATTTACAGAGTCACAGAATCACAGGATGGTTCGGGTTGGAAGGGACCTTAAAGATCATCTAGTTCCAACCCTCCTGCCCTGGGTAGGGACACCTCCCACTAGACCAGGCAGCTCAAAGCCCCATCCAGCCTGGCAATTTAGTTTCTGTTCAATTTCTCTTACCTGGGAGACACGTCCATGCCCTGGGGGGATGTTTGTGTTGCTCACACGCAGATCCTGGGCTGCCTTCGCTTCTTTCGCTAGATGGTTTATATCGATGGCACTCTCCCCTCGCCAAAGCGTTTTCTCATGGCCCTTCTGAAGGGTCAGCTGTCTCACCAGCACGTCCCTGCAAAGCCTGTAAACTTACAAAAGACCAATAGTTTCATAAAGTAGAAGTTAGCATGGTGTTGCCCCGCTTTCCGCTTTAAAATTTAGGTTTCTGAGATGATTGCTTTTTCTCACCCTGGGCTTGTCTGATCGGTGTTTAGAAGAAGCCCACGTGTCTGACAAGCCTTTTGAAAACAAAGCAAAAACGGAGTTGTCTTCTCTCCTTTCTTCAAAAGAAGCCTTAACATCAGAGTACATTCTTGGAGAAGATGTCTCCTGCTCCACACCATACAGATAGCTCTCCCATTATTGAGAGGCAAGGAAGAAACAAAATCCCCGACGCTATACAGCTGTACAACATAGTTCTAGTTCTTTTGAATTTTCATGTTGGAACTTCATTAAATCCTCTCTTGGTGTGGATTTGGCTCGCTAAGCCATAATAAAATGGATAAATCTAATAATTTCTTTGAATTTGGTTCCACTTGCACTTTCTCTTTCCTAAGCAGCTTTTCGTGTCATGAAAACAAGTTTTAGTGTCATGAAAACAAGGGTCCAGTTTGTATTTAATAGTTCATCTATTTAATAGTTAAGCTCATGACATTTCTCTGCATCTGGAGGAAAATACCCGGGACAATAATGCTGGCTAATAATATCAAACTGATGAGCAAAGAAATAGCACCCACATTCTCAGCTGATGATGTGGCAAAGATCAAGAAATTCTGCAAAGCTCAAACTAAAGTAAGTTATAAATCGCACTAATACTGGCTAATGGATAATGAGATTCCATTCTAATGTTGGTAATGTGCAATGTAAGTATTTGCTGTTTCTTAAATAGGATATCTTTGACCATTTAAGCAAGTCTTTAGCACCAAACGTTCATGGCCATGAGTATATTAAAAAAGCCATTTTGTGTATGCTACTGCGGGGTAATGAGAAAGTTCTCAACAATGGGACATGCATTAAAGGAGACATCAATATCTTATTATTAGGTAAGAGCATGTAGAGTTAATAGTGCATTGATAAGTTATTTTATTATCCCCCCTCCTATCATGCCAGTGTAGTTCTGTTATACAATATTAGCAAGAAAATAAAAGCCAACTCAGTACAAAGACTCATTTCGTCTTATACAAGAATGTTTGTTAGTGTCTTAGGATCAATTTATTTTATCCTTGGGCACATTTTTACAATTATTTCTGTTTTGTCCCACACTTCCCTATTTACTTGACATCTGTTCTATGTTTCTGACTAGTGTCGGCATGATGCGCAATCGAGTCTAATCCTGCACTGCTCATTCGGGCGAGACACCCAATGATTTCACGAATGGGCTTCAGTTTATCGCTCAAGTTGATGGAACTATTCTACTTTTGTCACTTGTAGGCACAGTGGCTGTTCAGTTGTGACTTCATTTCTAAATGCTTTGTTTTCAGTATCCGTAATTAAGTCACATTAGCCTGACAATGTTAACCTGCTACATAACAGCTCCTGTCAGAGGTGTCAGCTTCCTTGCATAAATCAAGCTCTTTTTTTCTCTACAAAGCTTCAATCAAATATTTGATAACTTGCTTTAAAAATGGATTAACCTAAAACAATAATCCTATTCAAATCTTTCTGTTTGAGTGTGTCCTTTCTCTCCTGAAGAGGGCAACTTGCACGCTGACTTATTGGCACTATTGAAACCACGCTTCAACTACACCACACTCCTGGCATTTTAACCATGTCAGTACAGAGGGGATCTGTTATCCAACAAGCCCCTTGGCAAAAGTGCTTGCCCAGCACCTGAATTACCTTGTTGTGTAACCAAATACAGCACATGTGGAGCCATGAAAATTCAAAGCAGTTGTATAACGGCACTCAATGTCATGTTAATGGATCTGCTGGGCTTTGCAATCCAAAGGACTATCTATTAAAGCTTTATTAAAGCCAAAAGCTAGTCCCTTAATAAAATGCAAAGCTAAGTGGGACTTAGGCATACGTCTTTGAAATTTGGAATGAAATCTTAAATTAAAAAAAAACAAGAAGAAAAGACTTATTCTGGGAAGATTCTGAAGCATGAACTCTAATAAAGAAAGTATAGTTTGAGCAGTTCTATCTCATTTATTGAAAAGCAGGATTTCTGAAGATGTCTTTGGTACTTTGGTACTTTGTCCCCTTCTTGAGCTGGGGAGCCCAGAACTGGACACAGTACTCCAGGTGGGGCCTCACCAAGGCAGAGTATGGGGGGAGGATGACCTCCCTCCACCTGCTGGCCACACTCTTCTTGATGCACCCCAGGATGCCATTGGCCTTCTTGGCCACAAGGGCACATTGCTGGCTCATGGTCATCCTGTTGTCCACCAGGACAACACCAGGACAATGCTTTGTCTTCTTTCAGTTGCCTGAACCTGTGCTTTTGGAGATGCCGGTGAAGCATGGCAGGTTCCCGTACCTGAAATAACTATAAGTGTTGATTTGATTTGCTCAGAGTTTTCTCCTGTTAAACTGAAGTTGAACATTACACCTCATGACATTTATGTAAGCTATGTTTTTGAATAACAAACAAAACAAAAGGCTGCAAGGCTACAAAAAAAATATACTGACGGTGTTTCAAGGTACTTACAAGGTTTGAGTGAATGTTTTAAACTTCGGAAGTTTTGATCTTCGTTACTTGAAAAGAGGAAAAACTTTGTCACTTCTCAATAGCCATCTCAAGATACTCACAATGTACTTGTAGCAGTGCCAGAGGCATCTTCTGCCTTTTACTGGGAAGGAGCTTAGAAACACTGAATAAAAAATACTTATTACGGAGATCAAGTGGCAGCTTATAAAAGCTGGCTGTAACTGGCGTTCAGATGCCTGACAAACTCTGTGTTTTGAGGCTACAGCCCCAGGCTCCCCCGGAGTTAGCAGTGACAGGGTTAGCATCCCCTGATCCATCAGTGAGGATCCCTGGCTTTCCTGCTCCCACCACCTTCATCCCAGCTATTGAGGGATGTCTACCAACAGTAACAAAGATGATGGCTGTCAGGTTTTGGGGGCCAAGGAGGAAGAAGTGTCTTGGTGATGACTGCGGCCACAGCAGACCAGCACTGCCAGAGGTCCTGGGTTTGCACCAACTGAGTGCCGTGTCCCTGCTTGTGACTGCTGGACTAAACGGCACCATCGAGGCAGCAAAGCATCAGACCAACAAACAGGTACCATTGAGTCGCCTTTTCTCAATCTGATCTGGCAACCATTTACTCTGTGCTCTTACTTAAGCCTCCTAATAGTCCCAATTTAACTGCCTTTCCAATATATTGAGGAAACTGATTTCCCATTTCCCAGGAGTATTTGGTCAATTAATTGTAAAAATACATTGTAAGTGCAAGAACATTTATCTCATTCAAGTTCATTCCTGCCAGAGCTTGAAAGTACCAAGATTCAAGTTTACTGGAACAATTAGCCCTCAGCATCACCAGCAAATATATAATGACTATCCCTAACGCCCAGCTCAGAGGACTGGGCCTGCATCCTGCAGTCCCTGGATTAAGGGGGTGACCATGATGCAACTCCTGCCCTCATTTCTTTTGCGCATCCGTGGAGAGGAGTTGGGGCTCCGACTGCTGGGACCCACAACATTTCCCCTTCCGAGAAAGTTACGTACTGCACATCTCTCTATTTGCGTGGGCTTGCCATATTTTTAAACATAACTGAAGTTTGAGGTTTAATGACCAATAAGCCCAGCTGCAGCTGGGAAAAGACCTTTGGCAAGGGCAATACTGCTAATGTGTGTCTCCATCTGAGATGATCCAGACCCTTAGGAGGGTACGGCTATGTCTTACACGGTGACTCTTGGGAGGGAGGTGCAAAAAATATTCGGACTTCACCTGTAGCTACTTCTTAAATTTCAGATACTTTTATCACCCCTTGTGACAAAAGCCAAAAGTGGTGGGGAGGGAGAGGATGCTTATCGCGCTCCTGTTTGATAAACTAAGGGAAGTCATGCAATCATGGATACTGTACAAGTTATTCATCACAAATTAATCATTCACATATATACTGAATAAAATGGTAGTAAAGAAAGGTCAGGACTTCTCTGCTGCTTATTGGGCTATTTAATTTTTCCCAGTGCTCGACAACCAGTCTGCAGAAGGCTTTGGCCTTACAGCTGAAAGACAGCAAAAAGTGCTCTACTTTCCCCTTTAAGAAGTGATCTTTGTATTGCAAAATGTTCCCTAAACTGCTTCCACCATCAGCGGGGGGTCGCCAGGAAGGCAGTTTGACAGCAGCTGTAACTGCTGATTAAGAAACTGATGCTCAGCCGTGCATTTCCAAAGAGACCGAACTTCTCGTCTTTCGAGCTCTAAAACCCTCCTGTTGTGCAAGGGGCCCTGTGTGCCCGGCTGCACGCTGCGCGCCCGTGTGCGCATCAGCCCACGTAACGGAGCTCCTGCACCCCAGCCCCAGCCAAAAAAAATCCCTTTTTTTTTTTTTTTGTAACAAAATTTTGAAATCATCTTGATGCCACCTAACAAGAAATGGGAAATTGTTTTGTGGAGTCGACAAAAAAAAAAAAAAAAATAGAAATCATCTTTAGCCCACCCAGTCCTATTCCACCAGGTGGTTACGGTGCTGGGGGAAACAAGACTGAAAGAAAATATGCAGGAAAGCTCAACTACAGCCAATCTGAGAGTGCTCCGAAATGCCTGCAAAGTAGTTTGTGCAACAAACAAATAAATAAATAAATAGAACTGTGCGGGTATAAACCAAGGCAAGTGGAAGCCAAGATAACTTGCTCTTAGGAGAGCAAGTGGCACCACTTAATTGAGTCACTCAGGCATGATTATGGCATAAAAGAGAGCATTTCTGTGACTTTGCTAGCACAGAGGTTAGAGTGGCTTGCTCATTTGAACCCCAGGGGAAATAAAGTAAACAAACCTGTGGAGAAAAAGGGGTAAATAAACCTCTATTCCTCCTTTCCCCACATTTCATTTCAGAAATACCTTTGAGGTTGCTGGCACCACATTCAAAATGAATGCGTCTGTGGCTATCTGTATTTCTCAGAAATTCAAATTTGTCCCAACGTTCAAGATTCACTCTCTGGGGGAAGGCGGTTGCCAGCCAGGAACTCTGCAGGACGGGGTGTAGCCAGTGGGAGGTTTGATGTCAAGTAAATGGCTACACAGTCACTCCCATCGTGTGACCGCGCAGGCACCTGGCCAGGAAAGCCAGCGTGGGGCAGAGTGTTGGGATGGGGCTGCCACAGCTTTTCCTGGCCAGGGGGATGGAGTGTGCAACAGGGACTTCCATCCCAAGGGAGGAGGGCAAATGTTTATATCTGGTCTTCAGTGGCTCTGTGAAATAGAGCGTTGGTCTCCAGCAGTTCCTCCAGCAAATCATCCAAGGCAAGAATGACTCATTTATTGTCCCCGACAGCAGGCTATGCAGGGACAAGCTCTCCGTAGGGACAACAGAGGCAGCACCTCGGGGTACCACCACCGGCTTTGTCCCCAGCAGAGGCCATGGAAGGGGTTACACTTCCAAGTTTTTCTTCAGGCTTCCAGCAACAAAGTATGTTTTATGTGATCCCTGTGCCAGTGCAGCCTTTGCATCTCCCTGGCTGCCACTTTCCTAGACCTCCCCAAGGAGAGAGCTGCTGTAGCTGGGGCAGCCGGGGGTCTCACGGTGCTCACAAGTGAGAGACATGCGCATTGCAGTAAGCGAACAGAAAGAGGTTTACAAAGGACACAACTAGTGACAATTGATCTTGCTGTGAGGTGGGAACCTATGAAAAGCAGAGCAAATGTGTGGGCTGGTGAGCAGGAGGAATTGTTCAGGCTTCATGTCGCAAAGGAGTATCGATCTGCCCGGGAGACGTGGCCTATCATGCAGTGGCCCATGGTGGTTTTTCACTATCTCTATTTAATTTTCTTTTTTTACCTTAGAGCTTTTTTCCCCTTAAGGAAATTAATGTTTTCTTATTCCAGCAGCTTTTCTTTTTCCATTCCTCGTGCTCACACACACTAACGCTTAAACATGGTCACTATTCTTTTTGGCCAAGGCAAACCTGCAGTTGTTCTGAGTGCCTGCAGAGGATGTTCCTTAAGCAGATGAGATGATAGATAATTTCATTTTCTGTTTTTCTCCTTACCTTCAGCTTACTCTGACAAATCTTTTCTGGTGAGGAAGGCATGACAGCAGCAGTCAGAATGAACCCTGACTCTTCTAAGTGGAAATAGAGACTCCTACCATAATTAGTAAGCTAAAGTTTATTAAACAACTTAATAACTACCAAACTTAATAAACTAATAGCTTACTTAACAAACTCAACTGAAGTTGCAGTGTTATTTTATGTCATTCATAACGCTCTGTTCTGAATGAGTAAACACCGTTTACATGAGTGAAAGCTGCCTCGAACCCAAGTGTTCACAACATGATGAGAGGTATGAAGGAAAAAAAAAACCAATCCCATATGAACAGGGAGATGTGCTGCTGGCAAGATTTGATCTGGCTTTTTGTAGCATAGACTGCATGGATCCAGATGGTATTGGAAAAAAAAAAAAACAAGGGCAAATGCACGCACACAGAGCTCTGGCAGCACAAGATGGCTGGTTCTAGTTACGTATTAGTAACAGCTAAGCAGAAATGCTATCATTAAGAAGTTAATCAAAATGTTCCATCAAGTTGTTTAGAGATAAGGTTCAATTCTGTTAAAAAGCACACATTCTTTTTTTTTTTCCCATGAGTATTGCACTAGAAGAGCAATCATGTTTATTGTATGATTAAGCATTGAAACCCTGGGAAACAGTGAAGTCGGATTTTGTTCTTTTAAGTTCCAGACCTTCAGGTTAAACTTCTTTGATGCTATTTTGTTTTCACATTAGGTGAAGTCAAAGACAGAGATCAAGCATAGACCGTTTCATCTCAAGTGGAAGTTTAGGAATTTGCAAGCAAACGAAGATGAAAACTGGAATGGAAACCTGTCTGCAAGCTTTATGATACCGGTTATAGTGTACATGTTCTAGGTAATGAACTTTGGGGGGAAAAAAAAAGAAAAAAAGCATTCCATGAAAAAAGGTTTTGAAGGTTAATACAAAGGAGACCGATCCATACACACTCCAGAAAATTATTACTTTGAAAGTAGAAGGGGTGATCAGTCTGAATTGCTGTGGTCTTTTCTTTTCCCCCGGTTCATTCTGTTGATGCTCAGAAAAGGGAGAGGACAAGGATAGAAGCCACATGGAATTTGACAGCTGCAAAAAATTCATAATCTTCTTGCACAAAATGAATTACTAAAACCTGACTTTAGAGCTGTCTTTTGTAATACACTAAAATATATAAAAGAAGTGGGGAAATGAGATCACCGTATATTTAATTTCTTCATAATTTCATAGCACAGGATGAGCAAAATACAGATATTTTGCCATTACTGGCTCAAATACTACAAAAGTCTCTAAGCAACAACTCCAGATTTAAGAAACAGCAATTGACTGCACGACTGTTCAGAAAATGCAGTTTATTTAATGGTTATCATCTCCTTTTGAGACATGAATCTCTGTTTCTACCGGCACTTGAAAGTGCAGTCCAAGTAGACAGGAGAATTAAGATCCCATTTATGAGAATAAAAGGTACTTTAACTGACACGTGGCGTCTGTGTCTCAGCAAAAGCCCCTGAGCTCTAATAACAGTGGAAAAGAAGAGCTCTGGGGAAAAAAAAAAATTGAATACCACTTCTCTGTTTTGATCTGCACCTAAAAAAATGACAACCCATGACTCCTGCCCTGCACCCTGGAACGGAGTCTGCCTGGCGTGGGTGGTACGAGCCCCCTGCCGTGCTTAGCTGAGAAGCACGAGCGAGCGAGCGTCTAGGATGGGTCCCCTTTTTGCATTTAGACGATACAGTGCCAGCCAGACTATTAGACATTATGATTCAGCTATTTGCTTGTGCAAAAGCTAGACTGAGCGAGCTGATCCGTGTGATGCAAATAGCAATGCAATTGTTCTAGTTTGCCTAAATCAGGAATATGAGGCTGTGTGTCCTGTTTAGCATAGATATTAGGTGGCATGCCTAAAAGATTTTCTGCAATGCTGAGATTCCTGAGGACAGACAGATAAGTAGCTAGAACAACAACCTACCTTTCCTTTTGTTTTTTTTTTTTTTTACTTCAAACCCGAGCCACTGACTTGAATGCTGGGGTTATGTTATTTTATTTTTAAGCCCATGCTGTGACTCCCGATAGACTCAGCGGTGGGGAATGAGTCACGCACAGAGCTTTAAAGACAATGTGCACATACTCTGCTGGGTCCAGCTGTACAGCTAGCCCAGAGCAGAGAAGACAACATTCGCCTAAGTCTTTGCTAGAGGGGCAGCCACCGGGTACCAGCAGAGACCCACACTTGAACTGTCAACTTCCACAGCTCAAGACCTTGTTCTGCATGTTGTGGGAACCTAATTATAGGCTTTTGACTGTGGTCCTGATCGTAGAGGGTGAAGTGTGCCTGATGCTCGTGGCTCCAGAGATGCAGGCAGAGCATATTCTTGAGAATTTTAACCTGAATCTCCACAATGCGAGAAGGACAAGAAAGAGAAGTGGAACTTTGTGCAGATTTTCCACTGGCGGGTTTTACTATCATATTAGTATCTCAGTGATTTCATACGGAGAAGCTTACGTTAAAGAGTTTTTGCAAAACTTCCTGTGAATAAATCTGTTTAGGGAAGTAAGGTAAACACCCAGTCCTTCTGTGAAGCACCGCAACTCCAACTGATCAATGCACTATCTGATCGGTGATGAATATCCATATTATCTGTAAACATGTCAAATGTATGTCTCCAAAATTAAGCTGTTTCATTAAAAATAATGGATGCAGTCCTAGTAACCATGTAGAAAAATCTTTGTAAATCAGGGAAGTTAGCTCCAGACGAACGCCATAGGACCTGGGCTGGTGAGTCTTCACTGCTGTGACAAGAGGTGACCATTACCAAGACATTGCAACTTCAACTGCTTAAATTACAAATCCAAAGAAAGTGTCTACTCATAAAGACGAACACTTCAGTTGAAATATTCCATTTCCTAAACAACATATGTATTTTTTTATTCACAGAAAAATACCAGCACCGTAAATCAGTTGTGGTGCAGCTTTTGTAAGAAAAATATATTTGCTCAGGAACTTGAGCTAGCAGTGTAAATTCAGTGATATACAATAAAGTGCAATATTGAATATGATGTTGGACTTCCTGAGTAATTTTTCTGCATTGAATATTGAAAAAAAAATATTTTCCTCTTGAGTATTTTTAGGTCGGTTAACGACATTAATAAAACATCAGTTTCTTTTGGCTCTGTGGAACCTACACATCACTGAAAAGTGAGTTGTTTTTACTCACTGATTCTCTTTTAAATTGTGCTCCTCACTGATTCCTATTTGAAATGAATAAGCAGAAACTTGAGGGGTTTTTCCCATGGAAGTTTACCATTTCAGTATATCCCCTGTGGAATTTGTATCTTGCACAATGCATTGTAATATATTGCTCTACGTATTAAGCTTTCTTCTAGTGAAAGCACAAAAGAGTTTACAATTCAGGTGGTATTTACTTCATTTCGTGCAACCTGGATTTCAAAAAATATAAATGATCTCTGCAGTCACAAATCTGGTAGTTCACATTTGAAATTATGAAATGCTCACTGTGTATAATGTTAAGTATTTTAGCCCGGGTTGAATTTATGAACGGTCTCATTTGTGCCTTCTTAACTATGTGCATATCAAATCTATGTGCATATCTTAATTGAAGGCACATTTGGAGGATTATTTGCATGAAAAGTGCTGATCAAGACATGTCAAAATAGGAAAGTTATTTTAAGACAGCTATAGTAGGGTATCTTCCTATCCAGGGTGTTTGTTAGCTCTGACAAATCTTCGTTAATTTTGTCTGGCTGTTTTCATGAATCTTTGGGTTCCAACAAAAGCTAATAAAACCAGCTATGAATGCTTTAAATATAACTACATTTCAGAGAATATTAATCAGGGGGGGACTACATATGTAATGTCGGTACAGAAGCACATACATTTGTTGCATTGTGCCGAGCAGTAGCATTCAGAGGAAGACTAGTTCCCTCATCAAATTTCCCTGCATTTGAACTGCTCTTGCCCAGACTTAGGGTAAATTGCACGACAAATGTTATGGTCATCAACATCCATTCCTGGGAATCAAAGTAGCTGCTGACCTTTAAATGTGAACATATTCACATACCAGTCTACCAACCATCTGGTGTGACCTGACATTTCTGTTACTGGTACTCTTGTCTCTCGCAGCCCCCTCCAAAGCACTGCAAATGCGGCGATCTGTGCCCATGGTGACCACCATCTTCCTCTGCAAGGTGTCCTCAGGGAAGCACACTTTGCTTCCTCTGGCCCTTCTCCTATTTCCACTCTCTTCTCCAAATCCCACTGAATTGTAGCCCAACTTGTCAAGGCTGTTAAGGGAGCCACCAAAGCCAGCAGATCTGGGATCCCTTCTCCTCAGGCAATGTGCCCAGCCAGGAGAGGTCCTGGGTGATCTCTCCTTCCCAGTCCCAGGGATGCACCTGCTGCTCTTCCTGCTTGCAGATCTGGCCTGTAGCAAGGTTGAATGTGTATCCAAGAGAAACAAACACACACGCAGAGGTCCCTAATGCGTCTGGCTGTGCAAACTGCTGCACACACACAGAGCAGCATGGCATGGGTAGCAGCAGCCACCTATAACGCTATCCAAACTCACACAAGTGCAGAGAGCCCTATACTCTTCCTCCCCTCCATCTGATCAGAATGCAGGCTCTCTGCTGAAAATACGTGTGCCCTCATTCTCCACATCCCTGAGCACATCCACATTCACACCCCCTTGAACATTAGAACAGCCTCCAAACCTGTTCAATATTCATGCCTGGACCTGGGGTCTTTCAACTGGTATGCAGGTCACCTCCTACTTGCCAGTTAGAACAATATGATGCTTGCTAGTGAAACAGATGCTTACACTCACACACTCATCCCATAAGCATTCCCACAATCACAGATCCCTTGAACGTTAGCACAGAGCTCTCGGTCTGCCCAATATCCATGCCTGGATTCAGGGCTCCCTTACCCAATCACTGGATCAGACCGGGTCTACCATATGTGGAAATGTTTCCTCCAACTCACCAGCTAGTCCAGTTTGAAGTTTTCTAGTGAATTATACATACACACACAGAAGATTAAATTCACTGAAGAAATATAAACACACGCAGGTCTCTCCAGTTGCCAGCACTTCAACCTCTTGCACACCCACATACAACCTGATCCCTCCAGTTGCTGCCACCAAGACCTACAGCTCTGGTGCCCATGGGTCTCTTCCCCAGTTGCTGGCGATTGGACCTTCCAACACTCACACAACATACACACACGCACACCAGATCCTCTAATCACTGCCATTTAGACCTACAAGCCCTACAGCCCACGCCAGTCCCTTCATGTGCTCATACCTAAACCCACAAACCCTAAGACCTGTGGTGTCCTCTCTGGTCATTGTCACACAGATCTCTGTTGCAGGCCAGTCTTTCCAGTTGCTGGCACCATTTTCCCACAGTATTTCCTCTCTGATCCACCATGATCCTTCACTTTTCCTTTGGATCCTGTGGCTCTTTCCCCTAAACATCTCATAGTCATTTTTAACACGAGTCCACAAGCCTCTTCTGATACCCATATCCCAAGCTGCCTCAAGTATCCCATAATACTCATGTTAATCATGTTTCCACCTTCCTATCAGTTAAAGGTTGACATTCTTGAAGGCTCTGCCTGAGTAGTTCCTTTAATGGCCCATCAATCAGTAGCTGAAGTATTCTGGGTCCTCATTATTGTGTCGGTTGAAACTTCCTCATTAATGTTCATGTGTCTGTGTGGTTAATTTATCACTTACCTCATTGCTTGTTATTTCTTTTATAGTGAGTAGATCACAACCAAATAACTTAATGACCCAGATGCTCCCACACTTCACATATCCTCACACTACTGACTGACAGCTGTTGCAGGACTCAGAACCACTGGGTACCCCGTGATTACAGGGTCCAGTTCCCATTTATTTTAGATAACAGTAACAGGATAAGATAGCAAATCCACTGTGTTGATTGGAAGTCAGGATGCAGTTTTAGATGTTTTCTTCATGTTCAGGTAGAATTAAAGGACAGGGGAGGGATGTCATACAACATATTTCCATCTTTCTCCATTGCATGACAATACACAACACTGTCAGACACTTCAACGACTTTAGCACAGTATTTTATATAGATGATGAACTATTTTCCAGGCTTTACAAGCCTTTATCATGATGGTTGAGGTAAAAGTAATAGAACAAATGATG
Organism: Rhinoptilus africanus; assembly: GCA_013400135.1. NCBI lineage: Eukaryota > Metazoa > Chordata > Aves > Charadriiformes > Glareolidae > Rhinoptilus > Rhinoptilus africanus. Next base: position 81,524 of record VXBO01000480.1, read on the forward strand.
ACGTAGTTGTGGTTTTACAGTGATGTTCATCTTGTGTCTTTGGTGTTTGTATTATCTTCAGAAGTTTGTTTCATTCTAAATGGAAAAAAAAACAAACCAAAACTCTGCATCTTAAAAATGTGTAGGGAAGGGAAATACATATATAATGTTACTTACAAAGAAGCCAAAATAATTTTTTGGAAGGCAATAAAGTAACAGGGTAAAGTATCTGACAATTTACAGAGGTACTGCACCTCAACAGGACATCACATACAGAATATTAGGACAAAATTCAAAATGGAAGTCTGCTCTCTGGAAGGCCATTCCCCTTCAGTTTGCTTAAAAAATTTCTCCTGTGCCTTGTGAGTCCCTCTAAGCTATGTCATTCTTTCTATTTCCAAGACGAAGTCTCTGTTTAAACTAAGAGTCCAGATGCCTGAGACTTTTCCAAACGTCCTGTCAAAACCTGCCCGAATGTCTCTGCTATTCACTGCATGACCTTTCTGATGCAGTCATTCGGATAGTTTTAACCTACTGTCTCCTTGTAATTCTCCTCAAGTCACAATTTCCATGGCTACTTTATTCTTTGCATAAAAGGTGGTCATTTAATAGGAATACTGATTTTTACATTTGGTCTTTGGTTTACTATTTTGGGTTTGTTTTTTTAGCACCATACACAGGTGTTTTAAGGGGAGATCTTTAGTAGAAAGTGCACTAATCAATGAAATACAAGTCCATGAAGTGGAAGACATGGTTTAGTTACAAATTGAAAATGAGCCACTTTGTTCACGCTCTCTCTCACTCAATGTAGGCTGCCATCGGGGCAGTAAGAGTGGTGGGGGTGGTGGAGGAGACAAGGTTTTGAATGAAGTGGCTTTTTGGTGTTTGATAAATTAGTAGAACTTAATGGAACTCTTTAATTCCTAAGCTGGAGTCTTAAGACTTCAAAAATGTGACATCCTGCAATTTACTTTTACTGGATTTGTTTATTTTTAGTAAATACGTATCTATCATTGTTGAAAAAGGAAAAGTACTTACTTCTGCTTGATGACGGCTCTCACCATTTTTCTTTCCTTGGCTGTATTTCTTTTTAAGGCACACCGCAGTCGTGATAGTGACAATAAGCATCACAACAAATACAGCTATGGTTGAAGCAACAGCTATTATAGTATTTTCTTCAGTTGAACCTTTCCTTTCACACTTTGCTCCCATGTACCACCAGTTGTCACCTGCTGGACATCTAGAAAGTAAAAGAACAAACATGTGGTATCACCTAAAGTTAAAGGCATGAAAAGGGCTACTTAAACAACATTTCTGATGCACTGTTTCTATATCCCAAAGCATAATGAAGTTAACTTAAAATGGACTTTTATTTTAAAGTTGTCTTGAGTGGCCTGTTGTCCTTACGCATCTGGATGTCCCTTCACCTTCCTGCCGTTTTAGAGGTCATGTCTTCAGAGACAGCCTTTACCAGAAAACCCAAGTGCTATCCTTTGGTTTTTTGAATGCTTAACGCTTGGCCACAGCTGATCTACAGAGCTGCTGCTACAGAACGGTCATCTTTTGCTACCAAGAGAGCTGCCCTTTGGATCACTCAGTTCACTTATCTGCTTCCTTCTACTTGAAGTTTATAGCACATCCGTTGATAGAAAACTCACTTTCTGCTCCGTAAAACTGATACCTGTCACTGGGACCACAGTCATGTAATATTTTCTTCTGCTAATACTAATTAGTCTCATATACTGATGCCACTCTGCCTTTTGTCATGCTCAGCTTTTACACAAAGCCCTACTATCTTCTTTACTCAGTCAATTTAAAAAAACCTTTAGAGGAAGGATTTGAATAAGCTTCTAGGGCAAGTGGTCCAGAAGCTCTACACTGCCATTTTTAGCTAATCAAACCACATTTACTACCCTCCAGACAACTTCATCCACCCGTTTCCTCACGTGTTGTTTGGTTTTTTTAATTCTATTATCACCTTATGCAGCAACATGAACCTATGAGATAAATGGGGTGGAGACCCCAGGCTGGACTCTCAAGACATCTCTGTCCAGACAGCCACTGGACCAAAGCTTAGCTGCAGGAATTCCCCAGTTCTAGGACTGAGCTGGCTGAAGATTTTCCCACCACATTCCCCTTTCCCTGCTCAGTACTTCTCCACTAGTTGGTGTAGTATGTTCTGATCAGACTGTCTCATTGCCAGACAGGGTTTATTCTCAAATTCGAAGAACTGGTATGAGCTGCCTCTGCCCTCTTCCAAGAAGAAGGTAAGAAAAGAAATTAACATCCTAGTGGTCATCTGGGTTTAGGACTAAAAACAACCTCCAGGCTTCTATTCCTTCACCTTATCCATCATCACTATCAGCTCTGAAACGTTTTATAGTGAGCATGTGAGGGTCCCAATGATCTAACTGAAAAAAAACATACGCGCAGTGCTGTTGAGTGCACACCTGCTCTATCTTGGGCACCTGCCCTGGTTGTTCCTAATGTTATTGTTTTTCTATTTCCTGTCTAAGCCATTTATTTAGAACCATACATTCAGCCTTGAAAACGAGTCTGTCTGCAGTACACTGCAAAGATACTGATTGTTGTTGGAGGACTTAATGTGATCCAGCTTAAACAGAGTTATGTATCACATCCCCCTTCATTTCCCAATAGAAACTCGGAGCAGAAACTGACTGTTGGTCACATACTTCTCTAGGATGGAAAGTAGGTCACATAGGCACTAGAACTTCCAATAGCCCAGAGATTTCAGAAAATGTATGTTTTCTTTCCATAATTTCAAAATCAGGCATAACATTAAGCAGAATTATTTTTTTTTTTTGTCTTCTTGGAACAGCTTCTTGACATTTACTCATATTTGTGACCTGCTTCTGATGGGTTGCACAAGAATTGTTTTTTGAAAGGTTTCTAAATGGAGAGATACAACACTTAATGAGTCATCCTGACTCTTGTGGCTTTCAGCCTTTAGACGTTTGCCTCACAGCACTCCCCTAGTCTACCTGCCCCTGCACAGCATCACATAAGATTACTATCTTCAGCCCTAGAGCTTGTTTGATAGGTGGAACAATGCTGATCAGCCAGGTGGGTTACATAAATGTATCCGCAGAGAATTAAATAAAAGTTCATACTAATTTTCTTGCAGGGCAAACAATCTTTTTAGTCCTCAGCCTTCGTCTCTGGTTTCAAAGGCAAGCAAATACACTTTCGAAATTCATGGCCATAATTTACACTGCACAATATTTCTGAATCAAATTCTAAAATAATGTCTGTGCTTCTTCCTGCTGCAAAGTATTAATCATCTTTTCTACTGATATAAATGCTATTTTGTTTGAATGGCATTTATATTTAACTCTTACAAATTTTGCTATGGGGACTTTCTAAGGAAATGTATGGTCCATTTTATAACATTGGACTAATATATTACTGAAAATGCTAAATACATTTAAAATGTAATTTGCTGGGAAGTCAAGCAGAGTACTTCAAAATGGTCTAACACCATGGTTAGGAGCTTTGTTGCACAAATTGGTTATGAGTTTAGTCTCGCAGTAGCAGTTGGAAATATTTGCCTTAATCAGCTGCAGTCTGTCTTTCCTTTCATTAGGAACAAAGATTTATTCTACAAGAAACTTCCATTACCCATCCTAAAGTTGCAATTGGGAGGGAATAAAGGCAGTTACCTGCACACGGGTTCTCTGTCCACAATAACACAGACACCATCATTTTCACAAGGGTTGTCTGGGCAGAAATTGGGAACCTCTGTGTCTGGCTCTTTGGGCGGGGTGGCAGGGGATGTTGTGGTGATGGTAGGCGTGGTGGATGTATTCATAACAAAGGTGGGTGAAACACTTGGCTGAGTTAATAGTAGATGTGATATATCTGCATGAGAAAACCACAGGAAATAAGGTCTTTACTTCACGCAATTTCTTCTTTTGTTCTAATGATAAATTATAATAGAGAAGAGCAAAGAACCTGTCCACAGGTATAATGGATAAATAGTCTTTTTTACCTTTCAAAAGCATGAAGTATTTTGGAAATGTCCTCCAGATTTTTTTAGAAACAGACAATTTTATTCAGAGTACTCTATTCAAAATAATTTTCACAGGATTAGCATCATTTTATACATCTTAATATGAGATGAAGGAATTATACAGTACATGTACTTATCCATAAATTTATCCAAATGTATGATTTGACTTTAGATGCATGTGTAGTTCCAAAACTGCTCATTTGCGAAGTACATCATGTGTATTTATATCTACAGCACTAGTGACTTAGTAAGTATGTGACCCTCCATGTTTACTGTGTCGTAAAGAATATCTATGTTTACATACCTTCCATCGTTAAAAGAATATAAACACCATCTTCTTTAATAAAGTTGCGGCTTCTAAGTCTCTGATGAGTTAAGAAGGCATTTGTTCCACTTCCTGGACCTCTCTTGAATTGGGTTCCATTGGGAAAAGATGCTACGGATCCCACTTTATCTGGCCTATCCCAAAAATAAGTTGATGAGGAATCTGGAAAAAAAAATTAACTGAATGTGAGTGTGGGACATCTCTGGATTTCTTTCTCCGTAGGGTCCCTTCCTTCTCAGATAATCTCTGCCGCAAACTGGTACTGAGGCCTCTCTCAACAACCAAGATGGACTGTGTCCTGCTTTGACTGCTTCTGCTTAGCTGCTCATGGATATGGAGAAGACAATAAATTACCTGAAACTCATGGAGTAGGAGAAATTCTGAACCTGCCTACAATTTTTGCAGATTATTTTGCCTGAGATTCCACACTGGTGAGATGCACAAGACAACGTAGATCTCCAATGGCTTGGTTTAGCCTGAAGTATGTAGCAAAGAGCCTGCTGGAGATGAGGTTATTGGAGACCTAGTTGAAAACCTGTTGTATTTCCTTTTTAGTTCTTTTAAAGTGTACCAGGCAAGAAGATGAGCAGCACACGAATCATCTGTAAAATTAATTAATTCAGTGCTTCTCAAAAAAGAGCATCTCTTGATGTGGATGTAGGGCAGAGGGTACTTGAACCACCTGAACCGTCACAGGCTGCTGATGTCCCCTCCATCAAACCCTGTTCTAAATCTCAAAGCTGAGCCTGATTATCTGTGAAAGTATCTGACAGAGGGAGAAGAAACTGCCTGCTCCAACACCTCCGCTGGTTAGAGAAAGGATAGGAGTTACAAAGTTTCTCTTGGGAATCTGGAGTTATTAGCAATATCTGAATAAACAAAGGAGAAGGAGCAGAATGCAAACAGACTGCATGTCCACAGGGTCAGGGAAGGAAAAAGGTGGAGCACTGTGGCCACAACAGCAGAGAGCATGGGGAAAAAGGCAACCATCTGTGTAGGACCTGGTGTGATGCATCTTTCATTTACAGGGGAGGACATTTAGTCTTTCTAGATCATTCGCGTTGTTTTCACGTAGACAATGTCATAGAAAAATGAATGTAAACCATAAAATTTTTAAAATAATACCTTGAATTAGACATTTTTGTGCCTTCCTTCCTTGACTGATATTACAGTCTGAAAGCCCAGAAAACTAATTCTAAGTGGTGGAAGTGGTTTCTTTGGGTGAAAGTCTTATATCTATGCATAAATTCGTTTTGGCTTAAATCTAATATTTATCCAATGATGAATATGGGGTTTTTCTTTAATGTCTCTCTTTATAGAGATTCCTACCATTCCTCAGTTACATCTTTACCTTAACTGCCTCCTTTCCAAGTTATTGAGGACAATTACTCTTTATCCTCTTATACCTTGAACGAGAACAGGTTATGCAATATGAATCAGTACTTTGTCCATCTGGAGGGTTGCGCTGACACCACTCTACTTTTTACAAGGAGGGAGGGGATTTGTTTAATAGCTGCACTTTTATGTGGTATGAACTGTGTGTACTGTTAATTCAGTATTTTTTCTTTTCAAGCCTTCTGGAAAACTTCCATTCTCATTTAAGCAGATATAAAAGCATCTTCACAGAGCATATGAAAGAAATTTTAGGAGTGGATCATCCACCTATTTCTTATGCAAATCAACATTGAGATCCAGGGTCCCAGCTTAACCTACTTGTATGTTCAAATTTTTCTTGTCTGTGAATCAATTACATTGTTGCTGCAATCAAATGAAACATTCCAGAAAGCTAAAAAAACTGCATTAATTTACACAAAGAGAAAATTTAACTCCTTATTTTTTGATTGTGTTTTAAATGTACTGGATAACACATGTGATTTTAACTAACCTGATAATTTCAGAGGATCAGTTGTTATACTTCTTTGGTTTGACATCCGATGACGAATATCAGGATGCTGGTCAAGCAGAATCATGGTACCTTGTTGCCATGCGCAGGGCCATTGCAACTGGTCATCATTTGCTCCAGAAATCAAGTACAAGTACATTGCTAAATTAAATGGGTTATCAGTGGTACCATTTACATACAAGCTGACCTGAAAGGCGTATCCTTTACTAGAGTAAAAAGGTGGACTGTATATTTTTCCTCCTTCCCCTGCTGGACTTGTATTGAGGAGATGTGTGAAATTTCTGATGTGCCAGACATGGTGGGGACACTGAGTTTCTGACAAGTTGATGTCATCAATAGAGATGCCTCCATTTGATAAGCCACTTCCTCTCACGCCTTGAAATACAACCCGGAATTTACTTGTGACATTCAAAGAAACGTGATGGAGCTGCCAGTAATTCTCAGGTGAACCTGCAAAAAAAACCAGGGTAGGGGTTTCTCAGTGAGCAGTATGGTCAAACACTGCACAGGTCTACAGACCCCACAGCAACGCTATGCGAGAATTTCTCAGTTCCACTGGCACTGACACGATGGAGTATTTCTGCTGTGGAGGATGCATCGTCAGTGCAAGATCACATTTTCTCAATTCAGTTTTTCAAGAGATTTAGTATGCATAGCAGCTCTTTAATTAGAGTTAAAAAAGTGTTAATGTTTTTTAAGACTGCTTTTTCTTTTATATTTTTAAAGAACACTGCATTAAATTAGTATAAATGTTGTGATAATTAAATGCACAAAGATGGCTTTCACCTGCATTATTAAAAGGAAAAAAGCAAAGTATATTCAAAAAACTGAATAACAATGTCTCAACAACAAATGCTACAGAGGATTCTGGGAGCCTCGAACTACAACATTTGTTAATTCAATTGGTTTTGTATATTTAAATGGCTTGTTGGTAGTTTGCCTATGCAGAAGCACTATTCACCCATCAAATGATTAATGGTACTAAGTTCAAATTAAAGCCAGTCATTTGCAAAACCTACTTAATGTGATAAAACCTCAGTGTGAGTCTGACGCTGCATCCAAAAATGCCCGCACTAGCAAATTCCACTTGACTTCAAGAGCAGCGTGCACAAAAGCAAAGACCTCTGCACAGGGGCCTTGTAAGGCAAGTGAAAGCAGGACATCCTTTGTTCATAGTATGTGCAGCAAAACAGTTCCTTTTGCTGTCTGGCTTTTGTTCACCTGCACGGAAGACCAGACTTTCAGCTGCACTTATGGAAAAAGCAGTGCCAATCCCAGGCACAGAACTCATGCTTCAATTTCCTAACAATTCCAAACACATCACAATGGATCTCAGATGAGAGTCTCAATTTCTTGCCATTCTTCATTACCCTTTTTATTAGGAGGAAAAAAAATAAACCTAGAAACAAGAACAAAAGCACACCACTCACTTCCGTTAAATTGCCTTTCACATAAAGTTTTTTTGAACTGCACAGATTATATGCAAGACTGGGGTTTCTGACTCGCGGTCAATGAGCAGATCAGCTACTGTGCTGTAAAATGTCCCACACCCAGAGCCTCCCCTGCTCCCAGCTGAAGGCAGCCACAGCTGCCGCAGACCAGTAGAAAGGGTTCAGGGCTTGTCCCTCAGCCCCTCGAGTGGGGTGGTTCAGTGCAAACCCATGAGCAGCTCAGCCAGGGTGTCAGATCACGTCTGGAAAGTACTGTAGTATTACTATTTCTTCCAGTTTGTGGACTGTGTTGGTGAAGGTAACTCGTCACAGGAGAGAAGTGAAACAGCTTGGGGGAAAAACTGGTCCTAAACCATTCCAGAAAATTTTACCAGAGTAGAGTGCCCCTTTGAGCACACATAAGAGATCAGAGATTTTAAAGGAAATAATGGACTTGAGAAAGCAGTAATGGAGACAGGACCTAATATACACGAAAGAGAATTTGTGAAGAAGGCTGAAGTATGGAGAAATTAACCTTGGCTTCAAAGTAGGGTTTGAAGGGCTCAGACTGGTCTGAAATCTACATCTACCTTATCAGTCCTGACACTTATATTGAGGATTAAGGATTCCTGATGGCACACAGAAATGATGAAAGCATCAAGGTGAAGAAAAGAGTGGAAAAAGGAAAAGAAAAACAGGTAGTAGGAGCAGCTGAGCCTAAAGGGATAAAAAGAGGCAAAAGAGTGGACTTGATACATATTTAGTAAAAGAATTTTTGCTGACTCTTATGTAATCAGAAGACTGAACTAGTTGTAGCTCTAACGGAGACTGAGTAATAGTTAGGTATTTGAGAAAGTAATTTAATCATAAGCTCAGCTTGGCAATTCTAGCTTAAAGAATTCTTGTCCATTAACTGACCTCAGTTGCCCATTCTGTAGGCCGTTGGCTCCTAAAACCACAGTAACTTAATTTTCTTCAAACTGCAACTCAAATAATGATCTGCTGCCCATATATTTCACTTAAGTCATTTAAATCTTTGTTTAAAAAGTAAGTTAAATTTTATTTATCTTTTTTAAACTAGTAAGTTAGGTATTCCAGGGCACTTGTACTTTCTATTTCTCTGTATTACTTTCTTATTCGTTGTAATTTACTCTAATAACCAACTTCATCTGTTGCTATTGATACCAGCAATTCCAGAACAGTTAAAATGACTGCTCATGGAATTTTATCTATTTTGGTGAGAAATTATTATAGGGAAATGACTGACTGAGAATCCATCAAGTATAATTTCACCAGCAGAGAATCTATTACATAGTTAGAGAAGAAGCCAAAGAATAACGCTAGGAAGTGAGTCGCTTTGTTACAATATTTTCCCCCTCTACTTTGAAAAGAATATTGAGTATAGATTAAACCAAAATGCAATTTTATCCCATACCTTTTATCTCTTCAATGAGTCTCAAAGTACCGTTCGGGTGGGCTGAAGTATACTCCCTGACCCCGACATACAGCCGGTCGCTTTCGTGACCACTGTTATAGAAATAGAATTCTAGGCACTGAAAGCCCCTTTTGGGGTACAGAATTCGGCTCTCCAGGATAGCTGTGCTTCCCTCTGCTCCAGCGCTGGTGTTGAAATGCATGAAGTAGCCAGAATCTGTCAAAAGTCAATGAGAAATGAACGGTAGAGGAGAGAGAAAACAAAATTTTCCTGGTGTACATGCATTCTTTACACTGCATTGCAACACCAGTAGAAGACATGGTCAAGTCAGGGTCAGCATAAGCCAGACCCTGTACAAATCCTCAGACTGAGGACTGTTACCTGTTCACATTCTTCAGAGGCAGAACTTTTCTTCATGCAACTTTTTCCTCATTTGCCTATCTCTAGCAATTTTTACTCGAAAGCATGGGCTTTTACTTTTTTCACCGTGCCAGTAATTCACAGTAGACACTCTTCGGAGGACTGGTTTAAACTCCTGAACTCATGAAGTTTCCTCTGACAGATTCAGCAAAAACTGTCCATATTCTCAATTAATTTCTCACACGAGCCCTGATAATATACTTAATTTCTAAATCCTAATCCTTTCCAAAGAATTACTGAACAATTATTCAGAAAAGCGGCAAACTTTCTGGTGAGCCTGTCCCATAGGTTAGAACGTTTTGTATAGTTCTCTTGTCAGGATGTGACACTGAGACTAGAAAACAGATCAAATGAGATAAGGACATTCAATCTTCTCAAATAAGCAGAAAATCAAACTTATGACATGATGTCCCTAAGTATGCAGATTTATGTTGCTTAGTTAAAAAATAAACTGTCAACAAATAAACAGAGAACAAGGCCAAGATCAAAGTCAATTCACATGCCTCTGCAGAAAATACTCCCCAGGGAGATAAGAACAGTCTGTTCTCATACCTTTGCATTCTCCCATATTGGTGTGATCAGTATTTGGCCCAGCAGGAACGTGAGACAAACGCTGCCAATCACTGTTATCATCTGAACTTTGAATCATGCCACATATATTTTCAAGTTCAAAACTGCATGTGTCCATGAAACTTAGGGAGGAGGCTGTAACAATTGGGGAAAAAAAAAAAAAAAAGTTATGAATCTGTATTGCACGACATACATTTCAATTCTGAATGTCCAAAGCCAAGAGCAGAGAAAGACCAAATGCAAACACCAAATAATCAGCGGCTCCAGATACCATCAACACTCATAGGTGTGATGCTCAGGAACTCAAAGCTTTTGGCGATTAATAAGATGTCGTCAGGACTACTCTGGGCAATTAGCAAGCACAGGAGAGTGCCAGTTACTTATCACATCACATCTTTTATTTATAACAAGAACACTAATACCAGTCCCAACCCACCAACCTTCACACACACAAAAGGTCCTGATACTTCCCGTTCATTTGTCTGCTTTCTTTGGGCCAGTCCACACACAGACACAGATTTTGATAAAAGTTCTCTAATGAATCAGCTGGAGTGCTTCTTTTGAAATACAGTAAAGCAGAAGTTATTTAATTGCAATAAGCAAACCCTGGTTTTCAAAATGCTGAATTGAAAAAAGCATTTGGCAAAGGTACGTTTGGGACCAGTGGATATCTCACACAAATTTTTAAGGTGTCTTGCATATAACAAGTGAAAAATTAAGTGAAGGAAGACTGTGCATTTGAATAGGAAAGGGAAAACACTGTATGAAATATTTCCTTTGTCGAAACCAAGCCTTGGATGGGTGAAGGAAAACACAGTCCAGGTTTATCCCTATTCTTAGGTTTGTTTCTCATTGTACCATTTCTGAGCTCTGTGTAACACCAGCCATGATTTGAAAACAACTAATTTAATAAAATGCTTCGTGATTATTGCTTTTCAAATGATATATAAAATATTGGGGCAGGCTTAAAAGTTTCATTGCACCACAAAAAGGACATTCAGTATTAGAAAAATCAACCTCAATGGCACACCAAATGCTTCATTTAGGCTGTAGCTCAGGGAAGCACCTGAGTATGAACTGCTGCCAAATCAGTTGTACTGATGAGATGTTTTGTACTATCCTCATAGAAAGCTAACAACACTCTAGAGGTTGCAAGGGTATCAGAAGCGCTGTATGACTGCTATCTTTTAAGATACAGTATTGGTATGATGTTGTGAGAAACAAGAAAAGATTTTCATAGTGAGTGCTATATTGGCTGCTGGAGAAAGGAAAAAAAAACAACTAAGGTGTCAGCAAGAAGGTAAGCAAAAATGGAGAATTATTAGATGAAAGAACTCTTTGAAATTAAAATACAAAACAAAATATGAAATCTATTTGACCGAACAGGAAAGCAGTAGCCGAACTGCCTTAGTTACAAAGTGCTGCCTGGCATGGAGTGGTGACCTGACCAACGGGAAGAGAGGAAAGCAAGCCTCAATAGCTTACAATGTATTTCTTAGATTAATTAATGAGACAGGGGAAGGAGGCACTGCTTGAGGGAGGTTTTGAACTCCCTCTGCACCAAAAGCCAGAGGCTTTGTTGGTATGTAATGAAAGGCTGGACTTGGAAGAAAACACATGGAGGATGAGTGGTGAGTCCTAACTTCCAGTGGCTGAGGGAAACTTCGTAGTCAGTTCTGTCAAGTAATATGCTAGAAGGGGAAAGCAGACTAAAATTTATCATGTGGCCTAAAAAACAGTCCTGAAGAAGAGATCAGAACAGCACTAAAGTATCAGTCAGGATTTTTTATGCTGTGGGTTGTGCAAATATTGTGCACACTACATGAAGCCAAGGGACAGGCTGGGGAGCGGGGCAGATCCTGATTACACTGAGGATGGTGGCAGTTTTGTCACTAATTTCAACATGACTGGGGCTTATTTCTCTCGGGAAATGTGCCTATGGGTTAAGAATAAAGTTAAAGAGTCATGAATTCTTTATGTAACGCACAAGAATGATGTAAAGTATGGAGAGGAATGGAGAAGAAGGACCCAATCAACTGTTAAAGACATCCTTAGCTGTAGGCACTTCTGTAAGACCTGACTAACTGTGTGCCAAGTGCTGCTAGGTAAGGCTGTATGTAAGTGCGTGTTCAGTTCAAACCTACACGAACAGAAATATTTTCATCAGAACTGTACACTCAAAAAATGCACAGTTTGAATAAAACAGTTTGATAATTCTTGAAGGTATCTGTAGAATGAAGCTTAAAATATAATTGTAAACCAGTGCTCACTACTTGGGATACTGAGGCAGTGAAGTAAAAGTTTTCATCTGAGTGCCAGGGCACATTTGATGCAGTCACAATTACAGAAATATATTCCAGTTTAGTCATAAAATTATCTATATTTCTCTGTCTCTTACTTTCACTCAACTTTCTAAAATAAATCCCACATGAGCAAAATAACTCTTTTGACCACTTTTGTAAGAGGCTGGGTTTGAAACTAAAAATAAAAACCTAAAAAGCTCACATTTTCTTCCTAACAGCATCTGTACCCTATTTGCATGAGCACGCTCTGTCTTACAGCTTGCGTGAGAGCAGAGTAGGTACGACAGCCACAGCAGAGATACTCATTTCTGTACAGTGTCTGAGCAACAGCTGCAGAATAATGGGGGAAAAAACCAAAAAGCTTTGTGCAGAAACACACATTTTAGACAGCCACCCAAGGGATGAACAAAAATCAGCTGCTGAGTGAAGCTGGTTTTTAACTAAAGGTCAGATAAAATTGCACAGAAAACTCTGTTACACGGCAGCATTTCTGCAGGGAGGCTGTGTTATTTCTAGCTGTACCATTATTTCTGGTGTTTTTAGCACAATTCACTTTTCCAAATATGTTAGCATCTCTTTCACTTGTGCCTGGATGAGTCCAGCATGTATGTACCATCCTCATTTCTTTCAAATACCAGAAGCAAAATAATTTTTAAAAATGGAGAAACTCACAGCAATTGTACAGCCGGTTCAGTTTCTGGAGATCATAATCACTGAAATCCATTCTCTGTCCTATAACATCCATGAAGTCTGGTATGTTAGTGATGATGGTGGGTTCAGTTCCATTTCTGAATGCATTTTGGCTATAGTGCATCACAGAAGTATAGTCATAGGGAACATTCAGGGAGTCCGATGTTTTATCATCGTATTTGTTGAAATTATGATCTTTACCTAAATGGGAAAAATAAAAGGAAAGATTGTTTGTTGCCCAAGAGGACCAAGTTCTGATGTACAGACTTGAAGTGACAAAGAAACCGTGAGAACCCCAAGTAATATTTTTGTAGTTGTTTACATGTACTTACTCTGTAAAGTATTTTATTTCTAGTCTAGAGTTAATTTACTTTCCTCTTTCAGCCACTGGAACATAACACAATGGCTTCTGCTGGAGGAAGGAAAGATTTTTGCTATCAGAAATCTTTTCCCCGTGAAACTACCCATAAACTTTGATAGGCTTGTGATACCCAAAACTGGAGATACTCCTTCAGTACTCAAATTAATGCAATTCGCAGCTGTAATGCCTCCTTATTTCTAATCTGTATTCTCTGATCTTTAATTGCTGGTCATTTTAGCTCACAAGAAACGTGTTAGAGCTGTCATCAGGTAAACTTCCAGAATTTAACTTACATACTGGAGTATGAGCAAAGAACCATTACTAACTACCCAATGGAAGGTAAAGTTTTAATGTTTTAAGTCAGTCAAAATACAGTAACTATATTCTATTCAGTTTCAAAAAGCGGCATCGGTTTCAAATAGCTATCAATAGCGCAACTTGTCATTAAAGAGTCAGCAAAATATAATGGAAATCAAATAACAGAGTCTAAGTCATTTTCTGTAATATATACTTGCATATGCACCTGACTATTGATCATGACTAAATAAGAATGCATTAAATTTAATAATTATCTGCTCTTTCAGTCTCCTGTGTGTACCCATGTTAGGAAAGCATCAAGTCTGTGTATATAACTTTGGTTTTGAACAGCCTGAAAGTCACAGAGGACGGCGGCAAGCTGAAGAAGCAGGGGCCGAGGAGGGTCCCTGCGCCAGCTCTCGGGCTTGTGCCAAATATGCCAACACTTACATTCAGACGCTGCAGGGCTAAAGTAACCGCTCCTGTGACACGGGCCCTGAAGGGGGTCTCTCCTGTCTGTATACCCTCCGTGCACTCTGCTCTCTCAGCTCTGCTGCCCGCACCAGGCGTAGCGGCCGGGGGCAGAGAGGGACACTGGTGTTTTCACTGGAGATTTTCTACTGGCTTCAATTGTACTGAGTTTTTCAGAGTGGGATTATTGTTTTTATCGATTACTTTCGTTTTGTTAAGGGCTCCCAGAGGAACATTGTTTTTATAGTATTAATTTAAATAAAATAAATTATTCTCTTTTGTTGCTCTGCTGTACAACATGTAGCATACCAGGGCTCAGATCTCTAGTGAGGTCTCTGGGAACTGCCGTGGCACACGGAATAACCACAGCAACAACAAATGGGGCTTTCTATCCCAAACAGATGTCACATGATGTGTAATTTATTGATATGTTGGCTTTGAAAACTAAGTCCAGGCACAAGAATAGTGTGGCCATCGAAAGATGGCTGAAAGGGACGTTCCACTGCTAAACTCCCTAACACCAGAGTCTGAAAAGAAAATCCGGGGAGCGACTGACCAGTCTGAATCCTGTCCCACATGATGGACACGTAGTCATCCCGGTCGGACCGTGACTGCTCATGCCAGAATCCCAGGGCATGCATGAACTCGTGCTGAATCGTCCCGATCCTGTCGCAGTTGGCTCCAATGGAGAGCTGCTGCAGCCCCACTTGGCGGTTTCCCACCGAGGACCAGCAGCTAGCATTAAAATAAATGAGAGAGCTCTGTGAGATATGTACCGTCCCCATGCCACGCAGACTCCAGAATCAGTCTGCTCAATAGGTATATTTGTAACTTGAGCGTTGAAGTTACTTTTTGCTGCAGAGAGCACTTTTTCATTGATCTGTTTCTTACCAGATCCTTTCCTCTCACAGTCAGCTCTGTTTAGATGAACAAGCAGTTCCCTCGCTCTGGCTCTATTGTTTTTAATGGGTTTACTTTAGCTTGAAATTGTTGAGCTATTTGTGACAGAAGAAGACTGACGAGGATTTCATTGGTGTTCTGGTAAACATCAAAGACTATGGACACATGATTTAGAGCAATTAAGTTACTGTAAATTAAGAGTTTTTAGCTGAACCAGAGTGTGCAACTGTGATCCCTAGTGTAAGGTAAACCAGGTTTTACCTTCTGAAAGGCTGGTGGTTTTGACACTGCTTTTCACAAGGTCCGTCCTTTCCAGGTATTTGTGAGCTGCTGTGCTAGAGCACTTGCTGCTGACACATGCTCACAAAGAAGAGCAAAACGGCAGCTGTGCTGGAAGTTTTTAATAAAGAATAAAAAAATTCAGGGAGCTATCTGCACAAGCCAATAAAATGGTGCCTCATGTCCACAAACTAACAAGCACAGAGAGCTACATTTAAATTGATATATTATGCAGCAAATAAATCAACACTTACTCAATTAAGTCTATAAAATTAGTTGGACACAAAATATGCCGTAGGGTTTGTAGTCCTATCACCCCAGAAATTTAAAAACACATGCGCTTTTGAATGCTGTAACTTATTAGTGCAACATATTCCCCAGTATTTCTCTTTCCATGAAGCAGCACAGGCCCTGGCTGTTGATTACTCATTAAAATCACAGCATGAGACCTAGGAAGGAGCACATGTAGCAGCCATGGTTTCACAAGCTTCCCTTGAACAAGGCTTCATATCGATAATGCAGCTTTGTCTGGTTGTGGAGAAGTCTAAGAAGGCCATCACAATTCTGGGTCCACCTCATACCAAAGCAGCTGCTTCTGTCTTCACAGCTGCTGCGCAGAGCACAGGAGGTTACAGGCACATACAAGACACTTGGCAAAATTAGCATCCAAGAGCCAGAGGATGCAACTTCCCCGTGCCTTCACTCCGCCAAATGCCTATGACACCATCATCCTGCGGCCACGGAGAGAGTCAATCCTTGGTCTGTGTCACCCAGCACTGAGAATAAAACTAGGTGAGTGGGACAGGGTGCTCCAGAGCAACGTACACCTGGAGCCCCACGTTAGCGATGCCTTTAGGAGGGGAGAAAACGGGGTGGTGGTGAGGGAAGTCCTAGCTTCTCCAAGTGTGAGAGAGCTGTATCTCCCCTGATATTATGGCTTACGTTTTACAGATGCAAGCCAAGATGATTTATCGACTTTTCTTGGTGCGATAAAACTTTATGAATCTGGCTGGTGTTGCCAGGGGCTTTCTGCTCCTGCCTGCACTGTACCCTCTGGACTGAGGCCTTTAGTTGGCAGTTAGAGGAGTCTTAGCTGATTGAAAAAAATTATTTAGGACTGGCAGAGTGGAAATGGGTTGGTTAACCCATGTTTCCCCCTGTGCCCTTATATGGGAAGAGAGGAACTGAGTGCAAGGAAAGGCAGTTAATGCTGATAATTTCTTTGTACAGCCTCAAGTTATCTCATTGAAACTGGATGGCCATTTTCAGGAGACTGCACCATTTATCTCCAATCTTTTTTGAAAGTGCTGCTGAGTGTTAACAGTTTTACAGATGTGTCAGCTGAGATGATAGAAACATTTCAGGGCGAGCAACACACCAGGCAGTGAGGGCAAGATATGTTATCCCATTGGAGTGGCTCGTCTTCTTCATCACCATGACTCATCTATTTTTAATAGACATATAAATGAAACATTGTGCAGAGGCCTCTTACTTGCCATAGGCTAATCATTGTGGTTCTTTTTCAGGTACAATTATTAGCAAATTCAATGCATACTTTATGTGACGAAGGACTAAAAAATTTAGCTACATGAGTTTTCCATTTGGTTCAAAAAGCCGAAGAGTCATTAGCAGAGGAAAATGCATTGCTCCCTGAGCCTCCACTTATACATCTTTGAGGGTTGAATTTCAATGTCATGTGCACAGCATGAAGAGTAGAAAATATAAAG
The DNA here is from genome assembly GCA_013400135.1 of Rhinoptilus africanus. Classification (NCBI taxonomy): domain Eukaryota; kingdom Metazoa; phylum Chordata; class Aves; order Charadriiformes; family Glareolidae; genus Rhinoptilus; species Rhinoptilus africanus. The sequence continues at coordinate 98,644 of VXBO01000480.1, forward strand.
AGCCAGAGACCGAAGAAAATTTGAAACAATTATCTGCTACAAATATCGCAGAAGCCAAAGGGAAAGGGAAACATTTCTATTATCAGAAAATCTTTTCCCATTTACGAATGCATTCTCATATCAGGAAATGATTTTCCGAAAGTAAATTTCCTCACCAGGCTATCAAGCCTTCTCTGATCTTTTCTAATAGAGGAATGGTTCAGTATAGAGTGGAGAATATATTTGTTCTTGTTGCATTGTTTTGACAGAGACTGTCTTAGAAAGGGAAGCAGCTGTGGCAATTTTGGCTTCTTAACTGGAGTCTTATTTTGCAGAATTTAAGGTTGAATTGCATAATTATTCATCAAAAGAGGTAAATAAACGGAAACCTCTGTAAAATATCTCAGTGCTGTGCAGCATTTAAAAATATCGTTGTTATATCTGAATACTGATGTGACATAGTACAAATGCTATTCCATTTGTTATTGTTAAACAAATTCATTGTCCCAGTTACAACTACCATATTTCTGCTGGCATTTTTTTTTCCTGAAAACTAGGGCATACTAAGAATCACCATTAGAAAGTGACACTATATATACAAAGGTCAGTCAAGAAAATAATTGGCTTCTTTCTGATATCTTTTACCCAGAAAATTGCCTCTTAAAGGACTTGACTACCTCTTATATTTAAAAATAAGTATCAGCAATAAATTGCTTGCTACTATGTAGGTAATACCTGGTTGGGAAACTACTACAATTTCCAGTTAAAGAAAGACTGGAAAAACAGACACAACAAAAATACAAAATTATAATTGGATATATGAGTTTTAGAGTGAATACTGGCCATGAAAATAGCCTCTAGCCAAACAGGATGAGAGCTATTACTCCTCTTACCCACTTCCTTTGAAGACAGATATGTAATTCTTCTCCCCTTCCCAAGGTTTGAAGTCAATACAGGTTTTTAGTCGATACTGTTCAAATGCCTTGAGGATGAGCCCCTTAGCATTCATTTCTGCAAAGCAAACATTGTTCTTATCAATACTGAGCCAATAGGTTCGAACTGTAAGTTATTAAGGGTGGGATTTGCTCCAGCAATGTTTGATTAAAATAAGTAGGCTTTTTTTTCTGAATTAAGACCTGAGTAGGGAGGTATACCCCATAAATTAGCCTGTTGTGACATTATATATTCCTCTTGTTTTGTTTCTCTGTAATTTTTCTTTGGTGCTTACATATAAAATAGGACATGATGAGTATATAATACATGGTAGCACATGGTTCTTAATTTTGCAAATCCTTTCATTTATTTTGCTGAATTTATGTAAGCAAGTATGAAATAAACAGAGAACAAAGACATTGGATTTCACGTAGTGGAGACCACAGGCTACAGATCTCTCAGAGAGCATCTCCAGGACTTGCACTGCTAATATTATGTCTGGGTTATCTTCTCTAAGTGACTTGCATGGTTTCAACCCCTTCAGAGGCTTAGATCTGAACATTGAGAGTGGGTGATTTCCGCCATCCCACATTGTGCAGCAAGGGCACAATCTCCCCATGCGGTACACAGTAAGAACTCCAGCTCCCTGTCTCACCGCTTGCCTCTGCAGTGCAGAGCCACAGATGGGTGGATTCAAAGGGCTGGAGACAAGCTGTCCTTGTTCTCACAACAGGGGACTCAGCAATGTGCCATTGCAAACCACATTGCCTGCCAGAGCGCCTATTTGCCATCGGTGCTGCACATAACGTCAATGGCCAGGTAAGCTTTCTTGCTTTAAAAAGATCTTTGGTTTCCTGTTTTTCCTTCAGTTTTATGTCTCAGACATATGCTTTTAGGATCAAATCAATCTGCAGGGTCATTGCAATGGTAGGATAAGAACCATACAAGAAAGGAGGTGAGAGCCAGCACTGACACCAAGATGATGTACCCTGCTTGTGCATACCATGGCCCAATCCTGCTGTGGGAAATGGCCTGCTCAAGATTTATAAGAGGAAAGGATGCCACACTATCTTTATCAACCTGTTTTTAACATTTCAATCAACATGACATACAGACATTGTCAAGGGCAAATACTGTACCCAGGCTATCTTCAAGGACGTAGGGTATAACGTGGGGCCACCGATAGTTATCACCAATGATGGAGTTTCGTTCCTGCATCCGAGAAAGAAAATACATATGTAGTCCCTAATAAAAAGTGTTTTAAGATCAGGGACTACAATAGTGCTAAAGCAACGCGTCTCTCCTGCAAGTCCATGTAAGAAATCAAAGAGCTCAAAAACTTTGGAAGATCATTCAGATGTCTAAGGCTTGGGTTTGAAATCCCACCACTCTCTTCTATCAGTGTCTCCAACTTGTTCTGCATACAAATAAATTAAGATTTTGATGCATTTGTGAGGAGAACTTCAGCTCCCATGGGAAGTTCTCAGATCTAAAGTCCTGAAAACTGCACAGAGATTAATAATCCTTTAATTTTTTGTAATGCAAGGGTTAGTTTCTGTGCCCTTAGCAAGTCCTTTCCTTGCTTCCACTGATATGCCCAAGCCAAAGCAGTTCACCAAAAGGGAGAATAAAACAGTATTGACTTTCAGGGGTACAAGATATTTTTGGGGTTTCTATTAGGAGATGCAACTTGCTATGTAATTTTTATTTTTTTTTTTTAATTGATCAGATAGGGATACTGAACAGATGCTTTAAAATCTGATATTACAGATGTAATTTTTCCATTGCTTTTAGTGAGTCTACTTCCATGATGAAGGTTTTGCAGCACCGGTCTGTAAATTTAATTGACTCATAATAAACATTGTGTTGATAAATTAAGAATCTTTTATATAACCCTGTCTGGATGTGATCAGAGCTGCTGAATCACTTAAAAGTACAAATATAAAACCCACAGTAAAGGAAACAAGAAGCTAATAATATTGATTTAATGGCTAACCCAACCTTATACTGGATAATGTTTCTGCAAATGCACCCAACTCTTTCGTTGTCTGTGACATTTGGTAGAAATCTATTCCCAAACATTTTCAGTTTATTGTTACATAAACAGCATTTACTGTTAGTAGGAGCAGGATGCATCAATCATTTCCAAGCCAGTGATAATTTACATTGCATAAGTCAATGACACATTTCTGGGTTTATATTTTAGATTTGAACTCACCCCGTCAAGTTTGATGTCTCCCTCAAAAAGGTCTAGTCCTAAAGCTTAAGGGAAGAGGAGATTAACGTTCAGTTATTGTATTGATCTGTGGCTACGGTAATGAAAATCAGGAAAAAAAATAAAAGAGAAACTGAATTTTAAAAACCTTCATTGATGTCAAAGATGTCTTGATCAATTCCTCCATCCACATCTATTTCTGCAAAATAAAAGACAAGTGAGGTAGGACATTAGCCCTTGCTGTTATTTTTATGAAGTGTGAAAATTAATGCAATAACAATAACAGTAATTATAAATCTGTGTCTGTCCTAGCAATGTTTATGAGCAGCTGTTTTTGTTGACTGCCTCCCATGCATACAAATAGATCTCTAAACAGAACTCACCAGTTGTCTCCGGAGCAGGCTGGGGAGAGGGAAGAAAAAAAAGATATTATTAGATATTATTAGAAAGGCACATAATGAAATGCAGCTCACGTTACTCTCTCAACAATACTAGAGATGAGATTTAAGCTCAACTGACAGCACTTAGCACATGGCTTTGTATTGGATTGACTGGACATGCTGCCTTCTCGTTTGACTGGAAATGTTTATTTGCTTATGTGCTGGTTTTGTGTTCTCCACTTCAGGTTGCCCAACAAGTAAGCTGCCCAGCATTGCTTCTGTGAAGTTTTCACAATTGTTTTTCTCTCACAACTCAGACAGTGCATAACGGTCTTTCACAAATGGGAAAAAAAGAGCCTATTGTTTCTATTAAATCAAGTCAGGTGCTGTTCAGAATCTACAGAAGCTAAGCTTGACTTTCCATCATAAATCTGAAGATGGGGGAACAGAATGAGTTGTCTGGTGTCACACAGCAAGTCTTTGAAGGACTGTGTGCAGAGTCCAGGCCAGCTCAGGACCAGTTCAGTGCCGTTTACCTCAGTAATACCAACTCAAAGGCTGTTTCTGCAATATGCAAAATCCAAGTTCCATATTGGAGCAAGACGGCTCCAATGCGATGGCTTGAGAGGTGGACCTGTGCAAACCTCATGAAGTTCAACCAGGCCAAGTGCAAGGTGCTGCATCTGGGTCATGGCAATCCCAGGCACAAATACAGGTTGGGTGGAGAATGGACTGAGAGCAGCCCTGAGAGGACTTGGGGGTGCTGGTGGACGAGAAGCTCAACCTGAGCCGGCAATGTGCACTTGCAGCCCAGAAATCCAACTGCATCCTGGGCTGCATCAAAAGAAGCATGGCCAGCAGGTCGAGGAAGGTGATTCTAGCCCTCTACTCCACTCTGGTGAGACCCCAC
>VXBO01000480.1:103392-129126 GCA_013400135.1 Rhinoptilus africanus
TTCAAACTGAAAGATGGTAGATTTGGAGAAATTCTTTATGATAAGGGTGGTGAGGCACTGCAACAGGTTACTTGAGGAAGCTGTGGATGCCCCATCCCTGGAAGTGTTTAAGGACAGGCTGGATGGGGCTTTGAGCAGCCTGGTTTGGTGGGAGGTGTCCCTGTCCATGGCAGGGGGGTTGGAACTAGGTGATCTTTAAGATGCTTTCTAATCCAAATGATTCTATGATTCCATGATTCTATCATTCTAGGAGATATACACAGCACAATTTTTCTTGCCTTAACATGCCCATAGAACATAATCCATACTCTTTTATTGGACTAAACACTTCATTTTAGACTGGTTTGAACATACTTGGTGTAACACTATGCAACTATTTCTCACACAGTGAGTAAAATCATGATCAGCCTTTCGCAGCAATTGTAGCTGGGTGTGTTTTCCTGTTTCTCACTAGGAGTCTGGTATTCATATATTTGAAAAGAAGTTCACAAACTGAAGGTAAAAAGCACTCAAATTATAAGCTCTGGCAATATATGTTACAAATACAGAAAATGGGAAGATGTAACAGCAATTCTGCAAAGCAGGGTGGAATTTTTAGTTTCATTTTTACTATAGATCCCCCCCAACCCTGTCTGTTTTTATTTCTCCATATAAATAATTTGTTGACTTTTGTACATGCAGTTTTGCTTGTCGGACTTATTTTTCAGTGTGATAAGCACCTGCAACCTCCATTAAAAGCAATGAAGAATATGAGATCAGAATGTTGAAAAATGGCAAAACATCAAGTCCATGCTGTCCACAAGAATAATTTTGGTTACTTCTACCATCTGTATGATAGATAAGAAAATAACATGGCCAGAATATTCAAGAGAGATTCAAATGCATATGTTCTTCCTAACCTGGCTTTTGGCACATAATGATGGGAACAATTTTGAGGGCAAACGTAACTGTGGGCCCTAAAGCTGATGGTGTTCATGTTAAAACTTTAACCAAAAGCAGAAAAAAAAAATAACTTCAATGAAATTTCTTCATTTGGAAAAGGTTCAGAAAGAAAGCTTTGAAACTGTCAGAATGTCTGATTTTAGCTTTTTAATGAAATATTCATTTTCAATCTGAAATGACTATGTTGTGAAAACTTAAGCAAATGGGAGGAAAAAAATATTGTAAATAAAAAAGCCGGAAATCTCATTTTGTTACTTTGATTGAACAAAAATTTATTCAAACTGTTGCTTCACAGTTTTTGTCAGATTTTGATCATTTATTCTGATTGCCTAAGAGGGGAAACCTATTTTTTGCCTAACCAAGTAGAGGCTATAATTTATAGGATTAAGAGAGATAATGCCTAAATGGTACGAGCAGGCATAAGCAAATACTTAATATCTTAATGTTATATAAACAGGCAAAGTTTTTAATCAACAACTTCTGCTTCTTAATTTTCTTAATGAAAACTACCACCCACGTACGTCCTTGCAGGATTTTGGCCTTGAAATGTTGATTACAAAAAACATTAAGTAGAATCTGTTTCCTGACCTGATTTCTCCTGAAACAGGTCTGTTTCAGTACATCACAGTTTTAGATTGTTTCAAAATCTGGTAGATTTTAAGATACCCAACTCTTAAAAACCCAGCGTCATTGTGGAAAAGTGACCGAGTCCATGGAAAAACTGTTTCCAGAGTTGGGCAGATGCAAATGCTGAAAGATTGATTTTGATTTCACATTTCATTGAGCTAACTGGTATTATTCAGGTTTACGTTGATACATGATAAATAAGGATGGGGACTTCAGAAAAAATATTAAGCATATAACTGTATACAGATACAATATAATACCCCAAAATATCTTTTCCAGACAAATCATCCATAAAACTGCAATGTCAATAGACTCTTCTTACATTCTGACATTCTACTGCAGATATATCCTCTCATTACTTGTCTTTATCACTGGATGTGCATAAGACAGTATCCAGTCCATGTATTCAAGTTTTGAAATGAAAGTGCAGCTTGCAAAACAAGCTGAAAGTACACAGGCAAAGTGTGTAACGTACATTTTGAAGACTTCGTTTGCTTTAAAAATCCCACTCTCACACAGACTTCTAGCTAACATGGGAGAAAAAAATGCCAAGTAAAGCCTGCAATATTCAAAAATTAAAGTCACATTACTATCTTTTCTATTAAAGATTATTGATGGAGGAGAAGAATCATACCCATATATGTTGAATCGCCTTATAATCATTAATGGAGAGTAGAATGCTTCTACAGCTCCAATAATTGTAAACTACAATGTTCCCATACCTACTAAACAGTAAACATAATTCTGCTAAAGGTAAAATCTAGGTAGCTCATGGAAAAACTCCTCTATCTGCCAGAAAAGCTCACAAACTGAAATCAATGTGGCTAAGTCCAGCAGTACTTTTGCTGCATAAACCAAAATGCGAGTCCACAGATGAAGAATAACAAATTCAGCAATTGACTGAAATCCAGACTGGCCCTCAGTGTCTGAAAACTGACACTGAATGTTTTATACTGAAGGAATTTCCTTCATATAATTCAAGTACCTCTTGAACAGGTGGGAAACATCTCACCTATTTTAGTCACGTAAAAACTAGGTAAGTAAACTCATTCAGTAATCAGTGGAGAAACAAATTGGTAATTGTGTACATAATTAATCTGTGCCTAAAATAGGCATGGTACCACCATGATGCCCTGGCATCTCCTGAAGATGATCCACCTCACCTAGCTATCCAAGGATGTGTTAAGTCACTCCACGAAAATTTCCCTGTCTCACCATGAACTTCAGATGGAGTATAGTCAACCAGTTTAGATGAGACACCTTAGGTTATCCGTGTTTTCTCCTGACTATATAACTTTTACTATCAGCAACCAGAAATACAAAAGAAGTTCTTCCTGGACAATTAGTCAGGTGATCAGAAGGCCCTCTCTCACACAGGACCTGGTTATTAGGAGCCAGGTCAATGTGTGATAGCTCGTAGAGGCAGTAGCACCCTGCATTGCATTCTACATGCTTTGCCAAAGCCTGTAGAAGAATTTAAACAAGGCTGAGACTTGTGTTTAAAAAAGATTGGAAACAGAGGAACAGTTAGTTGTGATGAGCAGTGGAAACACAAGGGAAGTGCGAGGCTGGGGTAGTGGGGGATATAGGAGGACTATGGGAAAGCTGGGGACATGAGGTTGAGTTCTTGACTTAGGGGGATGCATGAGCATGTGTTCATGGAGAGGAAGAGGACATGACAGCCACAGTGAGGTGTTGGAGCTGGACTCATAGAATCAGTTAAGTTGCATAACTTAAAATAGATAATGTTATTCCACTTAGGTAACGTCGCAATAACTACTCTGTAGATTACCCTGAAGCGATGAACAGCTGAAATGAACTTTCAACAGGGTTTTGTTCTCTGAAATAATTAGATTGTATCACCAAAATTCCTGGCCTCTACAATAAATTATCACAGGATGAGTGAAATACTACGTTTCACTACAAAATACAGGAAATACAAAATCTCAATCATTATTTTTTTGGCCTTAAATAGCTGGATTGGAGAAACAGTAATTAGAGAGCATATCCAGTGGCTACAAAGCATTGATTTCAATATCAAACATATTGTATTACAGCAAAAAAAAAAAAATCATATTTCCATTCAAATACGGATTAATAAAATCAATTTTAGTACTTATCTTGGTTTCTAACCCCAGACTTGCTGTTCTGGTAACGTTACTTCGAATACTAGTGGATATTTTCCTTATATGGGGAATTTAAGATAAGCTCTTCCCATGTATAGCCAGGCCTATTCAGAATAGCAGCACTAAGACCTCGAGTAAACAGAAAATTTTCTCTCTCTTCCATGCAGATGACAACAGAATTCTTATTTTGCAAAAGCGACATACTTAAATCTTTTCCTCTCAAAGTCATCTTAAGCTGCATTGCGTTGCATATGCATTCTTTGTTTACTCACCTTACTCCAGACCACCTGCAGAAGAAGCCAAATTAGGAGCACAGACACAGAAAACCAACCCATGTTGTTATCCAGTCAACAAATGCATGGACAGAATTTCAGACCAACTTGGCTTTAAGACAGCAAATGCCATAAATCAAAACCTTTGTCCTTTAATTATCTATTAACTTATATAACTTTTTATTGCTCAGTAAGCAAATTCCATCATTGCTGTATTATAGTAACTATCATGTACTTTAACTAGTTTTAAGCACCGCTGTGAGGAAAAATATTGGACACAAACTCAAGTGAAATGGATGAAATGGACAGAAGCAAATGGAAATACAGAGGAAATGGATACATTGAAATACAAGAAATTCCATTCAAATATAAGAAAACCTTTTTTTATTCTAAGGGATTTTAAGCACTGGAACAAGTTACTTAGAGAAGTTGTGCAGTCTCCATTCTTGGAGATGGTCAAAACCCAACCAGACACAGCCCTGAGCAACCTGCTGGTAGCAGGGTTACGTGCCTTCCCACCTCAACCATCCTATGATCCAGTGCACAAAACCTTTCGGACAACTGAAAGCTAGAAAGACTCTTGGCAAGACTCCTGTATTTTTTGACAGAAAGTGAAAATAGGAAATGTGTGCACACACAAAAAAATCTGCCAGGAGCATAATTTCAGTATCTGGCTTTTAGAAAAGGCAATGCCATTTCTATTGTTGGTATATGTGAAACACTGTATTTGTCACTAACACAAATAATGTATTCTTCTGGATTACTTAAAAATTCCATAAATATTAATTTTTTAAATATCAGTACCATTTTACTATCGCCTCTGCCTGGTACTCTGGAGTTTTAGTTTCTTCCAACTTCAGCCATCTGTCCCACTTACCAGCTGCCAGAGAGTGCTGAAATTGCTACAGTTTCTTCTTATGTGTAAACTGAATGTACTTGTGGTAATTGTATGATCAGACTTGAGTAACATTTTACTTTCCCAGACCAACTACCTGGTTAGAATGTCATAAAAACTAAAAATGGCATTTAGATTTTGTATTGTAAATAAAGACTCCTAAAATGAAGTGCACCAATCTACACCAATACACGCAGCATGGGCAACAAAGAGGAGGAGCTGGAAGCCATTGCGCAACAGGAAAATCATGATACAGTTGCCATTAGAGAAAGATGGTGGGATGACGCGCACACCTGGAGTGCTGCAATGGATGGCTATAAACTCTTCAGAAGGGATAGACAAGGAAGGAGAGGTCGTGGGGCGGACCTCTATGTTAGGGGTTGTTTTGGTTGTGTAGAGCTTAATGATGGTGACAATAGGGTTGAATGTCTATGGGTAAGAATCAGGGGGAAGGCCAACAAAGCAGATAGCATGGTGAGAATCCCAACCAGGATGTAGAGGCAGATGAAACACTCTATTAGCAGCTGGGAGAAGTCTCACAATAGCTAGCCCTTGTTCTCATGGGGGGATTTCAACTTACCAGATGTCTGCTAGAAATACAATACTAGTGAAAAGGAACAGTCTAGGAGGCGCCTCGAGTCCGTGGAAAATAACTTCCTGACACAGCTGGTGAGGCAGCCAACGAGGGAAGGTGCACTGCTGGACCTACTGTTCACAAACAGAGAAGGACTTGTGGGTCACGTGATGGTTGGAGACGGTATTGGTAATAGCAATCACAAGATGATAGATTTTTTGATTCTTGAAGAAGTAAGGAGGGGGTCAGCAGAACTGCCACCCCGGACTTCCAGAGGGCAGGCTTAGGCCTGTTTAGGAGACTGGATGACAGAATCCCTTGGGAGGCCTCATGAAGGGCAAAGGAATACAGGAAGGCTGGACATTCTTCAAGAAGGAAATCTTAAAGGTGCAGGAGCAGGCTGTCCCCATGTGCTGAAAGACAAGCTGCTCGGGAAAAAGACAGAAAAAAACAGAAAGCTTTGGGTGGAACCAAAAAAAAAAAAAAAAAAGTTTAAGACCTTTGCGAGAAGGGGCAGGCAACTCAGGAGGACTATGAGGATGTCGTAAGAAAATTAGAAAGGCCAAAGCCCAAGTAGAACTTAATCTGGCTACTGCCATAAAAGAATAAAAAATGTTCCTATAACTACATTAGCAACCAAAGGTGAGCTAAGGAGAATCTCCATCCTTTATTGGATGCTGGGGGAAATAGAGTGACAAAGGATGAGGAAATGGCGGAGGTGTTTAATGCCTTCTTTGCCTCAGTCTTTAATAACAAGACCAGTTGTTCTCAGGGGACCCAGCCCCCTGAGCTGGGCAACAGGGATGGGGACCAGATTGAACCCCTCATAACCCAAGGGGAAATGGTCAGTGACCTGCTACAGCACTTGACGCACACAAGCCTATGGGGCTTGATGGGATCCACCCGAGAGTACTGAGGGAGCTGGTGGAAGTGCTCACTAAGCCACTTTCCATTATTTATCAGCAGTCCTGGCTAACTGGGGAGGCCCCTGTTGACTGGAGGCTAGTGAATGTGACACCCATCTACAACAAGGGCTGCAAGAAGGATCCGGGGTGTGACAGGCCTGTCAGTCTGACCTCAGTGCTGGGGAAGGTTATGGAGCAGATCCTCTTGAGTGCCACCATGCAGCTTCTACAGGACAACCAGGTGATCAGGCGCACTCAGTATGGGTCTGTGAAAGGCAAGTCCTACTTTGCTAACCTGGTCTCCTTCTATGATGGAGGTGTCCAGGTTAGTGGATGAGGGAAAGGCTGTGGATGTTGTTTACCTGGACTTTAGTAAAGCCTTTGACACCATTTCCCAAAGAAATCTCCTGGAGAAACTGGCTGCTCATGGCTTGTATGGGTGTACTCTGATAAGAAAGCTAATAAGAATGGGTTGTTCCTAAGTAATGAGGACACCAGAACAATTTCTTGACATTCACATCAACACTTATTTCATTGCTGATCCACTGAGAAGTAGCAGTTGCAGATATTGTTCTTATAATGTTAGGGTTTTTCTACAAAAGTAACAATAAGTATTGTAATCCTCTACCCACCAGTAATGATGGCATCAATTGTTCTTAAACTGGTGATATTTGGGAGGTTGAAAAGCTCTTTTGTCAAGTTCTCTTCTGCAAGTTCAGCAGTCATTGAATTCTACACAGTTATCTTCAGCTGCTGGGAGAAGATGGTAGCTCTTCTTTTGGAGCCTCCCTAGGTTAGATTGGTTATGTCCTCAATAACAAGTACTTCAAACCAACTGGAACAGATCCATACATTGAAACACATCATGCTAAGAACCTGGCATCTAGGCTGTACACATCTCAAAGGATTTTACTTCAGACTGTCTCTGATTTGATCCCAAGGACAGGACAGCAAGTGGCAGCAACTGGACTACATTAGGTGGGGAGCTGGAGAACATATTCTGGTTTAGTTTCAAATCAAAGGAATTCAGTTTGGACTCTTCAAAACTGCTCTGTTATGGGAACTAAAGCACAGTAAGCAGGAATGGTAATGACAATAATACTTCCTTAAAAAAATAGTGTGGCTTCACCTGTTATTCCTTGATTACAGTACCTTGCAAGTGTTTTCTTGAGATGGTGGAATACGATGAACTCAAAGAAATAGTACATTTTTTTGGTCTTACTACTTGGTGTTAGAAGAAAGGCTAAAAGCTTATTTTTCTATTTCTTCAGTCCCTTTTACATGCAAACAATCAAAACAATCTGCTCCCCACTCCCACATCCCCACTTCTAAGATTCATCAACCAGCACTGAGACGTCACACCAACCTCTGCAATTGGAGACAGGAGGATGATTTTCCTGTCCCAAAGAAGGGCCATATGACCCTCTGTGTCAAGACCATCACTGCTCTCAGGACTGACTAAAAAGTGAGTTACCCAAACAAAACACTAGAAGGCGTTGGAATTGGCATATAGTAACACCAAACAGAGAAAGCATCAGTTATATGGTAACTCTGCACTGTAAAATACAGTTTCAATACAGATTCTTTCTCCAATTCACACTGCTTTTTAATTAGTTAAACTCAGAGTTTTGACACCTCAAACAGTTATCTGGTATAATAGAACAAGACACAACAGAAAATTAAACACTATATAAACAACAGAATGTCAGGACTTTTTATGCCAAGAACTTCTGCCTTAATTTCAGTGTCACCCATGAAGTAGCTAAATGGTTTTTGAATACATGTTGAGGAGAAAGTGATATATGGGTAGCCTTAAGTAAGTTTTTTATCTATCTAATCATGGAGCATTTTTTCAACAGACCTTATCTACTTTTGTGACCACATTCTCTACAATGACAAACATCTTGCTTTATCTCTGGATTACTGTCAATGTTCAGGCAATATACTCAGCCCTTATTTTCCTTAAGGGTTTAGCTACATGACTCCTTGCATTTTTCTTTGAAGATGAAAAGCACTATCACCATATCATACTTCTAAGGCCAAGGCTCACAGTAAGAAATAACTGAGTGTTATTGGAGACTAATTAGTAGAGGACAGTGTAACTTATTTGAATAGATGGTGTGCATTTTCAGATGTACAGAAAGAATGGCAGTCTTAGATCTCGTCTTCATTCTACAGTTACTTGGCATATAACAGCCAAAAGTAACGTGCCTCCTTTCTTGATACAGTCAGGGACCTGTGGAATTCGAGGACATTATTTCCATTATCATTTTGATCTGCAGATCATCGGTGTCCTGACTACAAGCTCTGTCTTTGAGGAAAAGTAAAAAAATTAAATACAAAGCAGAAGGAGCAGGTCTTCAGCTCGGTGATTGCTTTTTCCTTTCTTGCAATTCTTTGCCTTGAACATCTTTCACAACTTTTATGGGTGCTAAGCTATCTAATGAGCCCTGAGTAACTACCAGGGACACCTGCAAAATCTGAGCTTTTGCCAGTCAGTTACAGTTCTTTCCCCACAGTTCCACACGCTCCCTTGCTGCTCGTAGAAGCAAAGAAAAGGAAAGACATCAGAACTTGATGTGGAGCTTGCTGCAGATCTGTTGCAATGACCGCCTGGATCTCCTGCTGAGTTCACCTAGCCAGCACCGGGCAGATGGGGAGCACCATGGAGCAGAGAGTGCGTTCCCTTGGACAGGCACCATCTCTCTGTGTCTGCCCGGTAGCCCTGTGGCCAGTGGGCACTACTGCAGCACAGGTAATCAGAATGCCGCAGTGCTCATTGCCCTGCTGCCTTCTTGCAGAAGGACCATCCATCAGGCATCGCCCAACACAGGCGGGAAACATCACCTGCTTTAGTCTTCTTCGTGAAGATACATCTGCAGATAATAAAATGGGAAGAGACAGTAATGGGGGCAAAGAGATCAGGAAAAAAAGAGTGACGCACAGGAGAGCGAGAATGCTCTTTTTAAAAACCAAAGCAACTTAATTTCAAAACGCAATGTCAGCTAACTACAGACTACAATAAAAACAACTAAAAATAGCTCTAAACAGACAGAAATTTCCTAGCATTTTTTGTAGGTAGTTTCACATTTGAACAGGTTTGTTGATCTTCTGCATTTCAGCACAGATGCTTTGATAATTTTGCTATCGGTGTACTGCTCAGTGAACAACGGTGATTCATGATTGCTTGTTGACATTTGGGTGGAACCTGACTGATCATGAGTTTCAATGTCAACTTCAAGTGATATGAATTCAGTAAACAATCTTGAAAAGTGCTGGCTTGTAGAGTATTATGTACCTCACTTAGCAGTGCTTATAGACCAAATACAGTAGGAGGATATTCAAATGGTGTATTATTCTTAGCAGATTGTTCCTTGCTCTGTCTCAAACTTCCTGCATTATCTTGCAGAAATTAGTTTCACTTTTTCAGTTAATCTCCCAAATGGGGACAACATTACAACAGTATCTCCTTGGCAATGAGGCAAAAGCACCAGTGAAGATAAGAGCTGTCAGATAAACCTGCAAGATAAGAGATCCTCCATTACATACAAAGAGTTTCGAGTTGAACACCCAGGTATTTCAAGTCAGAAAACTCCAGTGTTTACAAACCTAGCAGGTGTCATATAATGTAAAAATTGAAAATTAAAACAGATAACACACACAAGTGTTCCATCTTCTTGCAGAGGAGCAAACGAGACAGGTTTGTTTTGATTAAGAGTTATCAAGAAAATAAAGCAGACCCCCAGTTTCCTCCCACTGCTTAGCTACAGGTAAATTAAAAGAAGGTTAAAAAGCAAAGAGCAGAAGCCAGGGTGTGTAACACTGCACCCCATATTGCTCACTGCCACTTCAGATAGGTATTTTAACCATTACCTTTTCTTTTGTGTGAGAAAACAATGTTTCACAAATTAAATAATTACTCATACAGGATTACACCTCTGCCCCTTTCACAGGAATCTGAATTGTGTCCAACATGTTTTCATACCAGCATATTTTATGATAAATATGAATCAGATTACAGTGCCAAACAGTGACTGGTATGTGGCTATTAAAGCGGCTGTAGCTGGCCACTAAGTATCACGCCACTACAGAAGCGCACCCCAGGGATACCTAGTTCTCTCTGAGATGACGGAGCATGAACCTTACCTGGGGGAATTTCTCTCTCTGTTCCAGAGACCCGTAGCAACCCCAAACTATTGTGTGTCCAGCCAAAGAACAACTTAAAAGACTTAAGTAATATGAAGGGACAATGAAGCATACCTGTGCTTGGCAGCAGGCTGATCTCCTCACCGCGGCAGCTGGGAAATGGAATTAGCGAGGTCGTTGACATGTGTGAAGTTTCAGAAGGCAAAAAGTCAAAATTCAGCAATAGCCCTATGGGCTCGTTATCACAGGATGCAACAGTCCTCAGGTGCCCCCGTGTGATTCCTACGTGCACTGCAACGCTTTGGGTTTAAAGACAACCTCCAAAACCCGCGTTTAGGGAAGGAGAGATATGGAGAGTGCAGGGAGTTTGCATCAACACCTTACGTTTTATGATCACTCGTGAAGTGGGGGGACTCAGTTCTTCCAGAGTGGAGTCCTAGGGGAACACAGCTTGCTTACCACAGACGAGAAATCACGCAAGTAAATGTGCTAAGTTTGAGGTTTTAAAGTAAATTAGAAATATTCTTTCTGTAGATTGGAATGACCCCAGTCAGTCTCTCAACCCCTAAAACATATAAAAGATTCGTCATATTTTATGAAATGTAACAAATAGAAACCTCATATCTAAAAGTATCTCGGAGTGGAACTACTTAGTGACTGACTATACTTACTTAGAGACGACCCGAAAATACTCAGTGCCCTCTTGTGGTTTGAATAATGAAAGAAGAGAAATGCGTTAAGACAAAACCACTGAAGTTTGTAGTGTCTCACAACTGAGGTGACACATAAATCCCACCTTCTGCGACACTACTGCCACAGCTGTTACCCTGGAGAGAAAAGCTACCATCATCCTACTCCCTTCTGTCCATACCTGCAAAAACAGAGAACCTGATGCAAGGCTTTCATAGAATCCTAGGGTTGGAAGGGACCTCTGGAGATCATCTAGTCCAACCCCCTGCCAGAGCAGGGACACCTTAGAGCAGGTGGCACAGGAACGCGTCCAGGCGGGTTTTGAATGTCTCCAGAGACAGAGACTCCACCACCTCCCTGGGCAGCCTGTGCCAGTGCTCTGCCACCCTCAAGGTAAAGAAGCTCCTCCTCAGAGGCTTTCTAGAAAACAAGCGTCTATTGCTGTTAAAAAGTAGGTCTGCCTGAGATGTTTTTATTTTTAAACATCACCCTGGTCTCACCAAAACAACAAAAAAATACCTTCCCCTCAAAAAAAAACCCAACAAAGGAAATGCTTCTAGCATTAAAAAAATAATAATAATAAAAAAATCTGTTAAGACATTTAGATTCTTTCAAACTGCAAATACATTCTGAGAAACTTAAACTCCTCCAAGCCATAGAAGTAAACATGGTAGGAGAACTCTGGAAATTACTGATGTGAAGTTTCTTAATTCCTCAGTTTATCCCTGAGGCTCCCATCAGCCCCAAGATATTGAGGGTACAGCCAGAGGAGCTTATAAAATATACAAAATATGAGAGAATACTTAGTAGCTGAGTAATATAACCTTAGCTATTTAATTGCTGATTACTTTAAAAGACAGAAAGGGGAGCGAAAGAGAAACAGTGTAAACTTATGAGAATTGCTGTAGGGAAGTACATACAGAGGAAAAAAGAGACAGAAACACATCAGTGGAGAAAGAATATGAAGTAATAGTAAAGAGCACTTTTCTCAGGGACTAAGCGTCCTCATGAGCTTAAGCAAGTTCATAAAAACAGCATTCTGTCACTAAGCCCTGGGAAATGACCTGCAGCTTCATGGAGCTGAGGAACAGATCCTAAATGTATACGGAGGATTGAAGGCAAAGATTTAAAATGGAATTAGATGCTTTCCACAAGATGCATTTGGCCGTGATGACTTTTTATGGTTTGTGGGTTTTTTCGTTGGTTTTTTTTGTTTGTTTTGTTTTTTCAATTCCCTAACAGTTTGGGAGGGGGGAAGGGATAAACATAAAATTTGTTTTCCTAGCTCTTTCTTGATCATGTCCTTCCCAACGCAGAGAGTAAGAAACAGTAAGACCTACTTTGTTTATGAGGGGGGAAAAAAAAAGCCCACGCTTTGACCCTAGTAAGAGTCTGGTAATTCACTGGGAAGCAGCATAACGTTAATTATTGAAAACTCTTCTCGTAGCAAAGGCCCTGGATTTTGTCTCTTACATGTTTTCAAACATACCCTGCAACAGGACACAAAAGAAACCTGGTGCCTAGAGCAAACTTGAACGCACAATGTCCTGAGAACAGACTAGGTAGCGTTTGTACCCTCTCATTGCTAGTTTCTCCAATTCTAAAACAACCCTGATGACGATTTTGCCAGATAATTCTTGTAGCTCTGCTTGCCTATAGTAAAACAACCTCGTCTGCCAGGTTCTGCAGCCATTTCACAAATGGCACAGCATTTACAAGACATAACAAAGTGCACAACTCTTAAGAGCATCTGTGAATTAGTGTCTGTTTCAGCATAACATTGGAATCAGCTGCCCAGGGCAGCGCTTGAATCACCACCCCGGAGGTATTTAAGGCGGGTCGATGTGGTGCTTGGTGACATGGTTTAGTTGTAGTTTTGGCAGTTTTAGGTTAATGGTTGGACTCGATGATCTTAAAGGTTTCTCCTAACCTAGATGACTCTATGATTCTATAAAACAAAAGATATAAAAATTAGGCTAGGAGTACTTTTTTATGGCAGAGTCCTCAAAGACACGTGTTTAAATCTCCCCAGACTTAGAAGCCCCATCTCAAAAGAGGGACACAGGAACGCTTCCCAAACACAGAAAACCTTCTAGCCTTGACAACCTGTCAGAAGAGGACCTGGGTGCCAGTCTCCCTCTCTCCCTGGGAATGAAGCCCTGTCTTAGGACTGAAGCGGAACAAAGATGCATTCTGCAGAGCTCACGTATCCTATAACCAACATACTGCCAACAAGAATTACACACATAGAGAGAATGCACTCAAGATAAAAGAAATATGCATTGCTACAGTAAAAGAAAATGAAATGAAATCTCTAACACAGGGCTTAAATCAGATTTACGAGATACAATAATCCACTTAGAGCTCAGAAAATTACATTCTAAGGGGAAAGAACAATAAACTAATAAAAAGTAAATTTACATACTTTTGCTATATTTCTAGTATTCACAATAAGACATTAACTCAGTTCATAGCTGTATTATCATCTGTATGCCCTTAGAATGTAAGGCCACAAAAAGTAACCACAGGGTTTTTCAGCTCAGAAATACAGGGTAGGAATATAAATCATCCAGATGCCACCTCGCTGATCCAATACTGCAACCAGCCCAAACTAATTGACAATTCTTTCCTCTGAAAAACATTACCTCTTCTTAGTAAATCTACCTTTAAATAACAAGGTTTTGCTATCGGCCCCAACTGTTACATGCTCTTTCTCTCTCATTTTAAGAGGTTATTTCTCTATTAATATCACATGGGACAGCAACATATGAACATGGAAGGCAGAAAAGAAGCATGAAGAGTTTTGCCCTACCTATCATCTTTTCTGCTCATGGAATGCCTTAAGATGTGATGCAAGGTAATTTGTCAGTTCATGAGAGGATGACGCGCCACAACTCATTGGTTCCAGCAGTGTACAAGCAATCCTAATCATTTTAAGCGTGAAGGCACACAACTAACCATGGACTTAAATTTTTGAAAGCATCCGAAAGGAAGAAGTAGCATCAAGGGGACTGATTATCTTTATTATGCAACAAAGAGACAAACAGAAAATAAAATACTTTAATAGGAGAAAAAATAGAAGGTACAATTCGAACATAATATACCATATTAAAACAATACACAATGCAACGTGAACATGAAAACATTGTTAAACAGCAATCTTCTAGTAAAGATTGCCTGTTCCGAGTACAAGCATCACCCATCACAAATATACAGCTTGTTGTGCATGTCTGAGTTTCAGTGAGAAAGATCATGACCAGCAGCAGCATATTTAAATAGATTGTTTCATTTCCATTAAACGCTTACCTAGTGAATGTATTGGATGCAATCTCTTCATATTCAAAGTATAAAATCTTAAGCAAGGCAGCGCCTGCCAATACAGATTTTAACATATGCAAATAAAGAGGATAAACATTTTGCAAGGGGTATTTTTATATTGCATTTATACACATTTGTTGCTTTAAAACGTGTATTCAAGTCTCTCAACATTTAAACATGACTAAAATGCTCAGTAACTATGCATCAAGTGACAACTAATTATTGCTATAGAAAAATTTGTTTCCCAGAGTTTGAAAATAGATGTAATTTCATTTGCAATTTTCAAGATATGTTCAAGTAATAGAAATAGCTAGTTCCAGTGTCCATGAGGCATTCTGAATCTGTATTGGCTATAGGCATTTATTGCCAGATCATATAAATATTTTATTGAATCTAAAAAAGTTAACTAAACTTACATATAACTATTAAATCCTTAGGAAATGTATGCAGTAATAAAATCACCACGGTATGCGTTTTTAGTTTAAAAAGCTAAAATTTTAGCATCAGGCTACTTTGAAATTCCTTTCTGTCAAAGGACGCTATTTCATAGTCAGCTTTAGAAAGGAAAAGAGAAAGTAGAAAGTCCAAAAAGCCTTTTCAGTTGAATCAGTGAACCACTTCAAATCAGTATGTGGTCGCACAAGCACTAGAACTGACAGACGAGTGAGAATATGCAGACAGGAGTACTGGGGGCAAACAGGCAAGTTGGAGTACAAGATCAAAGCATGGCCTGCCACCAAAACACTGTATTAAGCCAGTAACAAAATAGAAGGCGTATTAAGTTGTTATAAAAAGGATATCACCTTTAGACATTTCTGAAATAGCCAACTTTCTCTGTATGTCAACCAGTTATGCCTTCAGTAATGTTTTATACTCTTAAAAACCAGTAGGTAGAAATAGCAAGTTACAGTGTATAGTGTTTCAGTTCCAACATTCAACATAGTAGAACTAAGATTCAGTTCCGAAACCCATTACATTGCAGAAGGAGGCATTTCAGCCTTACTAGTTTTGGAATATGAAATATCCCAGTATTCAAAGAATAACCAAAACCTCTATTTGGAGAGCAAATGGGAGCCAGGGCACAAGAAGCAGATTGTACTTTGGCCGCACAACTGATATTATTACACAGAAGTCACCAACGAGACTAAGGAAATTACTGGGGATGTTCTCCACTACGTGTACAATACCCATGAAGAACAGTAGTTCAACAATGGGCTATGGCAACACAGGATGAAGAGTCAGTCATAAAAGGTATACATTCAGAACAGTCTGTATTTAAAACTACAAAACACAAGCTGTGCAGCTTGCTTTCCCCTTCTCCCCATTAGTATTAAATAAAAGATTTTAAAGTTCTTTTACAAATAGACTTCCCATGTAAATTCAGAATTGCATTATTGCTCTGTTTTGTCCAATTTTAATGACAGTCTTCCTGGGAATGTGGAAATCTAGGAAAGGAATTCTTAAAATAAGTTGGTAACTATTTTAGAGCAAGCTTTTCTTGCAACTGTGTTTTCAAAGGCTTTGACCGCAGATGTCCAAGTTTTAAACAGTCTTACCAAAATAAACAATTTAATTTTTCTGAGTGTTGGTAGGCCTGAAGCCAATTGGTTCTCTAGTTACACAGCCTTCCATGAAAGACAGGACAGACCAAAATTTGAATTCCAAATGCAACAACAGAATTCCTTAGAAAGCTCCAACAAAATGAAAAACTAGCTGGTCACAGTTATATACCAAAAAAGTATACCTTTTGCAAGTCATCTTGAGTTGCTCAGAAAATATGTCGGGGGACCATCTTCCTTGGGAATACAGGGAAAATTCCCCACCCACAACTGTAGTAAGCAAGCATCCTATTTCAGTTATGCTCCAAAAGGGGAAAAAAATAGATGTAATTATTCCTAGGCAATGGCATCATTCTTTCTCAATGAAAGGCGAAAAAAAACCTGCTCTGCATTGTTGATCTATAGAAAACAAGTATTTTTATTTCTTAAGTTGTTGTTATTTTCATTTACATAGTAATGGTAAAAAACAAATCACACTCATCAAATAGAATTTTGTCCTTTGGCAGGAGGAGAAAAAAAAAATTAGCATCTCCTACCTTAGCAGATGACAGCTGAACTTTAAGAAACTCAACACTGCAACCCAGTATCTTTCCATGTCTTTCTAGAGATACTACTTTCAAAGTTGGTTTGGGTGAATTAAAATATCTGACATTAATAAAAGAAACTGTAATTAACAGAGTAGTAAAAGTTAGAGAAAAATCAAGATAACAGTGAGAAGTTCCAAAAAGGTCCCTAATTCCACAGGGACAGATCTCAGTAAAGATGTGAAGTTTAAGTTTCAGCAAAATCGTTTATGAAAAGTCCTTATGAGCGTGGAAAAAAGTTAAGCCTGAAAAGTGGTTACTGAATACCATTTGCATTAATATACACTTCAGATCACCAACAGAATCAATGTAATTTTTCTCTCAGATAATCAGTAAGATGAAGAGGGGCTATACTTTAAAAGTTCACATGACAGGATTCTTGAACTGCATTTTGGTATTGGGCTTCTTCATCAAGCTGAAGATTCTAAACAAAATGAAAACATAATCAAAATGGACAAATACTCAAGATGTACTACAGTCCTTAGTTTAATCATGCATTTTCCACATTTCTACATAGGAATTGGCACCTAGATGAAGACTCTCCATCTTTATGTGTACTGGATGCTTGTTTATGTTGCACAGTATCTTTTATTTAACCAAGTACCAAGAGATACATAAGACAGGAGAAGAATCAGATGAGTGGGACAAGGCTCATTAAGCAGAAGGGTCCATCTTCTCTCCCTGGCTCAATTACATTACAGAATAGCCAGCTCAGGAAAGCTGACTTGTGTCGTGCAATTCTTGTAACAGGGCTTCCAACCAGCCGTAACATTCTCCATTAATAAACACAAAATGTGATCCCCAGACAACAGTAATCATAGATTGTTGAGAATATACTGTTTAAAATGAGAAAGCAAACACGTATCTCAAAAGATAGGTGGTTAAGTCTGCTACTTTCGAGAAGCTATCTCCCAACTTGCTAATATGCCAGAGTAATACACCTTTTTTGTGCAATTCTGGCAGCTTCCCCAAATCAGAATTCCAGTCACCAGTTCTACATCCTCCAACATGCAAGATGCACTGATGTTGAAGAGCGCAATCTCCTGTATCAATCTCCTAGCTCTTTGTGCCTTTGTCAGAGATCACTCAACACAAAGAACAATGTGCATCATCTTTGCCATCTCTAACTAGTGAGGCTGCCTATGCTTCAAATACTAAGCTCATCCCACACAATGCTCAAGCAGTGTACCCCAAAGCCTGTCAAACTCTGTAGAAACTACAACGCAAACCGTCCAGCTCTCTGGTCCCATATGCAGAATTCAACTGGTTGGTTTGACTTAAGATGCACTCGGGGACTACATCTGTGTATGTAGTTCTGCATCTGCTCAAAGGTCATTTACTCAAACTGAGCCTGAAAGAAGGCAACCAGAACAATGGACGATTTAATGGCACATCTCTCTTTCACATTGCAGCCTCTCTCGCAACATACTGGAAGAGAGACAGTAACAGCAATACTCACTAGTCAAGCTACACTTTGAGTCCTGAGAATTATGATTTAGTGTTTTCTGCCATGAAAGGTCAAAAATGTCAATTAAACTGAGTAGCATCTATTTTATTTCCCCCAGAAGCAGCAGTAATAAAGTGTTCTGGAGGAACAAATAATTTCAGATTGAGAACACTAAGGTAAAGACTCAAGTGATCAGTTTGGAGCAGAGCTTAACTGTTGACAACACCTAGTCCCGGTAGCACTTCATGTTGATAACAGAAAGCTTAAGAACAAACAGGCCTACTTCTGAGCTCTGTACAGAGCAGAAACACAGCATGGCCAGAGCACCACAAAGTTCAGTACAAAATTTTTATTTGGCATTTTTATTTAGCGGAAAAAAGTTACCATTTATTCCCCTACACATCAAAGAAGAAAAAGCTTACCACAAATTCTCCGTAGTCAAACCGGTGTCTTAGATTTAGATGGCTAACAAGATTTCTAGTAACCTGATTAGTATCTGCCCAAGGAAGAGATACACAAATAGGACAGATCTGAATTTGGAGGGAAAGGGGAAAGAGAGAGAATGAAAAAAGTTATTGGTAATACCGAATGCATTAAAGACAAGTTCTACAGGAATAACTAGTCTATTACTCATCCACTACCAAAATACAGTAAAGATGTTCACATAAAATCAAAATTCTAAGTGTTCTTTTCCTCAACTGTGTAACATTCAAAAAATTACATTTCAACTTCCCAAATTTATGAAGTGTTTCTCTTAGGAGTGGGGGATTATCAGATCTGTCTGGCACTCTTTTTGTCAATTTCCGTTGCTTAAAATTTAGAAAAGAAAGTGATTATGACATCCTACTTATTGTTTGGGAGGATTTTCATACAATTGAGATCATCAAGTAAGCCGAAAGAGAAAACAACGCACCCTATACAGATGAAAAAAAAATAGAAAACCAAACAGATTTTCTTCTTCTCTCCCTTTGATTACCTTAGATTACTTTTCAAGCAACTGTAGGTTTCACAGGAAACAATTGTTATGTTATAAATGGGATTCTATAGAATTACTAAATGAAGAGAAGTAAGTGCCAGGCTCAAAAACTGAGTTTGTTTCACATCAAAATAAAAAAGACAGCTAAGCCAGCAATGTCTTAGAACTGACAAGAAGCTGGACAAGAAACATTTGCAAATGAAATGTTTCTCAACTCCTCAAGTTAAATATTGCATTGCAAGTGTACTGTCTTCCTCAGATCACAGCGATCTTTACGGATATAGGCTACCTACTGCACATTTAAAATTGTTTACCTAATTATAATGAAAGTAGCTTAAGAAGCATACATAAGCAACTCTACTTACTACAGGAACTATCTGATAAAGATGTCTATTATTACAGTGATCCAGCAAACGTTGTCTGGTAAAATTGGACTCCTGACATAGGGGGCATTTGAAGGTTGGATGTCCACTGTAAACAGAAAAGAGAGTTTTAGAATAGTATTACAGAAAGCTTAATTCATCCGTTACGTGTCATTATTTTCCCTTAATTCGATAACAACAAACACCCCCCCCTCCACCCTCACTGACATAATAGCAGATCTAATGGAGTTCCACCGCTATTTCCAAATTGCAATTTTAAAGCACATTTATTGTTTGTACACCTAAATGCATTCTTCTGAGACTTGGACTTGAGAGAACTCTTTTTGTTCCAGTTGCAAATGCACCCTGTTCTTACTTAACGGTAACATCTTTTAGTTCAAATCCTTCAGTAAAGTACTGAAAAAAGCAAATTCTAACATATCGATGCAAATGTAGAGAAACGTTTTTTTAATGGTTTTTTTTTAATACCACTTGTTGTATGCGGTTGCGGGGTTTTTTTTCAAGTTAGCAGAAGCTTGCACTATGATTCTCTGATCTATTTTAATAGTAACTAAAGAAAAATAAGCAGCCTACCTCGTTTCTCCTTGAAGTATTTGATTATTAGCCATCTCGCCATTATCAGATATTGCATCACTCCTGCTACTTTAAATGAAGAAAAAAAAAAAAACCAATGAATATTGAGATTATTTTACTCCACTATTAAATTTTTTAGAAGTTTAATAGTAACAGGGGGAAAAAATGATATATATGTATTTTTAAGTTCCGTGACTTTCAAGGCAAAGCATGTATCTTAACTCTCACAACTTTTTCTTTGGATCAAGGTATGTCTCAGTATTTAGTTATTATGGTGACCCTTGGTGGAATACTACACAACTTTATGGGAAAGTGGTATATGAGACAACAGACATTTAGCAAACAAGAATGGCAATGGAGATTACAGCCAAGTAGCTCAACAGGCATTACGAACTACGTGAATGGAAGAAAGGTAGCCCTTTTAAGTTTTTTGACTTAAAACTATGTAAATAGGTGTTTAACTGCCATGCGCTTGGACAAATAATTTACAACTTGCAACTACAGCAAGATAAATTCTCTTACGCTGTGTGCAAAATAAACTCTTTCCTAAAGTAAGCGTGGCAGACAAACATTTTATAAGGAAAACTTGACCATAAATGCACCTCTAGCTAAGCCAGAAGAAACTGCTCAGACATGCTGCTCGTCCTAAGAACATGAATATTTACAGTCACAAATCTGGTCATGGTACATTTTTTATACTTCTGTAACATTGTAAGTACAGGTATTTTTCTGTGCCATAGTCAATAAATAGTGATGTAACAGTATCCAGACACTTTGGTGAAACATAGAATAGAATAGTTCAGTTGGAAGGGACCTACAATGATCATCTGGTCCAGCTGCCTGAACAATTCAGAGCTGACCAAAAGTTAAGGCATATTATTAGGGCATTGTCCAAATGCCTCTTAAACACTGACAGCCTTGGGGCATCAACCACCTCCCTAGGAAGCCTGTTCCATTGTTTGACCACCCTTTTGGTAAAGAAATGTCACTAACGTCCAGTCTAAACCTCCTGCAACACAGCTTTGAGCCATTCCCACATGTCCTATCACCGGATACCAGGGAGATGAAACCAGCACCTCCCTTTCCACTTCCCCTCCTCAGGAAGCTGTACAGAGCAAAGAGGTTGCCGCTCAGCCTCCTTTTCTTCAAACTAGACGATCCCAAAGTCCTTAGCTGCTCCTCTTGGGCCACGCCTTACAGCTCCTTTCACCAGCTTTGTTGCCCTCCTGTGGGCACAGTCAAGGGCCTTCACAGCCTTCTTAAATTGTGGGGCCCAGCACTGCACACACTGTACTCAAGGTGAGGCTGCACCAACGCTGAATGCAGTGGGATAATCACCTCTTTTGACCAGCTGGCCATGCTGTGTTTGATACACCCCAGGAGGCAGTTTGCCCTTGTGGCTGCCAGGGCACACTGCTGGCTCATATTGAGCCTGCTGTCTACAAGCACCCCCAGATCCCTTTCTGGAGGGCTGCTCTACAGCCACTCCTCTCCCAATTTATACTTGTGCCCAGCATTACTCTGTCCTAGGTGCAGAATCTGGCATATCAACTTGTTAAATTTCATCCCATTAATCACAGCCCAATGGTCCAATCTATCTAGATCCCTCTGCAAGGCATCCCATCCCTCCAGAGGGCACCTCCCGGTTTGGTATCATCAGCAAACTTGCTAATGGTGCATTCAACTCCTGCCTCCATACCATTGATAAGTATGTTGAACAGGACTGGCTCTAGAACTGAACCCTGAGGTGGTGGTGACCACTGGTGACTGGTCACCTGCCATATGTAGCTCCATTCACTATAGCCTTTTGAGCTCTGCCCTTCAGCCAGTTCTTCACCATGAACCTGCTCACTCTACAGCTGGACAACTTGTCCAGAAGGATGCTGTGAGAGACAGTATCAAAAGCCTTACTAAAAACCAGAAAAACTATCCACCTCCTTCCCTTCATCCACTAGGCAGGTGACCCCATCATAGAAGGATAACAAATTAGTTCAACAGGACTTTCCCTTTGTGAACCCATGCTGACTGTGCCTGACAACTGCATTATTCTTTAAATGCCTTTCAATAGCACTCAGTATAATCTTCTCCATAATTTTCCCAGGAACATGCTGCAACCAGTTCTGCTAACAGCTTAAAGTTCCGCTTTCAATATATTGATGGGTTGAAAACCAAACACAGAGAAGTTCAGACTGCTAAAAATAGAAAATCAATGTCAAAAGAAAGTAAACGAAGGACAGGCTATATATAATAAAGCTCTATGAGACTGACATGTAAAAAAGGTCTTCAAAAATAAGCAAAAATCCTCAACTAAACCAAATACATCAGTGAGAAGGCATGAAAAAAGTTCTTTAGCTTTACTGCCTGAAAAACAAATAGTAAGTGGCATTTATATTTTATGGTGTGTAACACACTGGAGTTCCTTATACATTTTGTAAGATATCAGTTCAAAATAAATTCAATCAGAAAGCAACAGCTTGCACAGTAATGTTTTGAAACAGGATACCCACTGAAACAGACTTAGGGAAGGGGGGAGGTGGGGAGTAAAAAGAGAAGGAAACTTCCCTGGGGCTAAATATTATGAAATTTGTTACAAAGTAAACTGCTAAAATGCTGTCAAGGCAGTTAAAGTAAACTGAAAATACTATACACTTCTTAGGAGAGTCCCTAGAAGACATTCCAAGCCACCACGTAGAAAGGCTTTCTTCTGTTTGCTAAGAGTAAAGAAACAGACCTGAAAATACTATCATTTTCTGAAGCACTAAAATATGGACAATAATTATTGCAAAAAGGAGGCATGCCCTGGAAAAAAAATACTTTCCTTTGGGGGTGGGGGGGAGAAGAAGATGCATTGTTATACATAAAACACCCTGATTACCTGTTCCCTGTTGAATCTTGGGAAATCTGTAAGTTTGGAATAATAGAAGAAACACCATATTCATCCTGATACTTCTTACACGTTTTATAATGCTGTCTCATCCACGAAAATCTAACCTGTAAATGAAACGTCAAATTATTGAAATTATACTAACCAATCCAGGGATAGAAGGAAGAGAAAATTTCTGCCAACAGAAAGCAATGCATGCAGGGATTATTTAGACATCATACGCAGAAGAAACCAGAACTTGCATCTCCCCTCTCAGCATGAACACTTTCTTCCCCAATGGGAGATCTTCGTTTCCTTTTTCCATAGAGCCTCTGTCACCCTGTGAGACTGGAAAACGTGCCTACACCCCAAATCCCCCACAGCCAAGCAACTGAGAGCGCTCTCTTGTGGGTCAAAGATGTGAGTAAACTCCATGTAACTGAAACAAAGTCATGGGAACTACACCTTCCAGATCCAGGATCAATGACTGATGAGCTACGACAGAGAGGGGCCATGAGGATGGGATAAGCAATACTGCTCCTTCAGTCTTCTCTGGCCTGCTGTTACCTTGTGCAAAGTCTTTTTGCATTACGTGTGTTCTGAGAATACAGAACTTTTCTGAGACGGGAAAAAAGGAAAAGAAGTGAGAGGGTGGAGGGGAGCCTATCCAGCTTAAATGCAAGGAAAGACAATGAGTTGCTCAGATTTGCCAGAAGACAGCTGTGCTGGAAGTACCCTAAATCAGAATTTCAGGTCCAACAGTACTGTCAGAAAGTGCTTAGAGCTTTAGGGGCTGAACAAGATCATGTCTGATGCACCTGTGCCTAAATTCCATTAGAGTTCTTCTGGAGATCCATGTGGCTCTTCCTTCCAGTTTACTAACTCATTATTGTTTCTCTCCCAGCTTTTCATCCTAATGAGTCATGTGGAACAAAGCAAGTGGCTCAGCTTTCCACTAGTGCTCATCTTCATGTTGGCAGAACTAAGTCCCAGGTGAAACAAAACAAACACAAAGACAACTAGCTGGATTTGAAGCAATTTGATGTAAAAAAAAAGTGTGGCTGAAATCCTGCATCCATTTATATCAGAAGAGAGATTACTCTTCATTTCAGTGGGAGTCAAGATTTCACCCAATGTTCTGAAAATAATGACCCCTTTAACAAAGGGAACAGAGGGAATGTAAACAGACTGATGGGGCAGGGGGAAATTACGTATGATTGTATGTACACCAAGAGTAATCAACCTATACTTTTGGGGTTTACATTAAATTTCACAGTAGCTGCCCTAAGCACTTTCGTTTCCACAGTGAAAGTTTCTGGTCTTTCCATATATCTGAGCTTTTCCATATATCTGCAACTTTCACTTTCAGTTGTCTAACTTTTCTTTTGCCAGTTTTACAGCTATACCCAATTTTCACATTGTTTTGGGGAAAAACTGACACTCCACTTAAAAAGTCATTCTAGACAATATAAGATCCCCCTTCAGTTTACATCTGTTAGACATACCTAGCAGGCAATCCATGCCTAGCATATGCACAAGCCACACAAAGCTAAATTCAAACTGCTATAGGCTCTTTCTTTAGCTCCAAGACAAGAACGACACACACTAAAAGTGTGTCTTGGTAAAAAATAAGAACAATTTATACAACTTTTTGTAAAGTTTTACTCTACCTGCTTCCCACAGCATCTACAGCCCCCAGAAGCTTTCTTCATACTGTTTTCAACATCTAGGGCCCTTTTGGGATATGTTCTTTCTTTTTTAGTCACGCTCCCCCGGCAGAGAGGACAATGTGTTCCACTTTCTCTGATAGCTGTCAAGAAGCACTTCCTGCAAAACCTAAATTGAAAAGTTACCACAAACACAGGTTAGCAAAGAAAAGAGAGTTAGATGCTTTGTCCTTGAAGAGAGATGGGTGATTATTAGGGGGAAAAAAAAATACATATATATATATATCAGAGTAATATTAGGACGAGTAGAAATCTTTATAAATATAAGCAAAACAAAATAATGGTGCTTACAAGGAAATATACAGAAATTAGGGGAGCATGGCAATGCACTTTAGGTAAAGATATTACTATTTACTGACTAGTATTCCTGAACAGTACGCTGGATTGATCATTAATGAGATATTAAATGGTGCAGCGGGCACGTGACACTAGAAAATCTTATCAGAGTAACTCCTGTTTATTGTCCTTAAGCGGAGCCAAAAATACTGCAAAGCTTCATTTAGCATCGCGTCTCCAAAGGCCCTAGCTCAACAGCTTTTGCCACTCTCCCACTTTCTTTCCTCGCCTACCAACTGCCACAGCTATTTTGTTCTCCTTTTTCTACAAAGTAGCGCTTTGCAACACAAGGCTCCTCCGGAAAGCGCCGAAGAGATGAACCGAAGAGAGCCAGCAGCTAGCCTACGGTCCCTGTTGGAAAACGAAGAGGAAATTACGAAGTTAAAAGGACGAGTTAGGTTAGGTGCCTGAGGCGCCTCCACCGGCTGGGAAACCCGGGCCCGACGCCCACCCGAGACGGCCGGGGGCTTGCTCCAAAGGCCGCCCTTCCTGCCTGACCGCTCCTCGGCGCCGGCTACAAAAGAAGGAGGCGAGGGAGGGCAGGCTGGGGCACCGCCTGCCATGCAAGCCTGGAAGCCAGCTCTGGCTGACAACGAGCTCCGCGGTCCCCCGGCGCGGCCGGCTCCAGGCCGAGGGTCTGCGCCCTGTGATGGGGGGAGCGGGCAGAGAAGTGAAAGGGGAGACCGGCGGTAAAAAGACTTGTGAAGGGAGCCGGGGAGGAGGGGGGGGCCTGGGAGGGGCCGGCGGGGAGGAATACCCACACGTGCTGGCAGTTGGCGGTCCTCACGGGC
>VXBO01000480.1:129324-154814 GCA_013400135.1 Rhinoptilus africanus
GGGACCGGGGCCTGGTTTTCCATGGCGATCGCCTGCCCGGCCCGCCGGGGGCTGCTATGACACGGCGGGGCGGCCTCCCTCCCTCCCTCCGCTCCGCCCTGCCCTACCCGGGAGGCTTTCCCGCTCCGCCTACCGATCTCCGCCGGCCTCACCGCCCTCCTGGGCCCCGGCGGCCCCGCGCACCTCCCCTTCCGCGGGCGCCTGAGGCCTGCCGGCGCCGCCGGGAAGGGCCGAGGGCGCGGCGGCGGCTGGGGCTGGGAGACCCGCTGTGGCGGCAGGTGGTGACACCCCCTCACCCTATGTCCGCCGGGGCCGGCGCCGGCCCAGGGCTCTGCCCCCCGGCCCTACATCGGAGGAAAGCCTTTACGACCACTCACTGAAGAGAAATGGGTCCTTGGCCTTCATTTTCCCCATCTCCTCGGGCCTGCTGCTGCCTCTCCTGTAGCTAGATGTTCAGAGGAGATCGCTACGTTGGGGGAGACCTGTGGTTCACCTGCGCCTTCCAGCGCTTCAAAACTCTTCAGGCTTCAGACCATCCATCAGGGCTGCTGCTTGTTACGGGCAGCAAGAGGCAAAGCCCTGGCCACCACCTGCGCTCCTGGTTTGGAAAGGAGAGAGGGAACTGCAAGAAGCGAAGCTGAAGCTCAGGTCTCTCCCTTCGTGTGAGAGGCAAACCACCCTGTGATTCTGTGAAGGGTGCTGGCTCTGTTTTCTTATTCAGGATCTATTGCAATTTATATTAGCTAAAAATGTTCGTGTCTTCCTAAGCAAATTCAATGACTGCCTTAAATACCTTCTTTTTAGACCACATGGAGGCAAAATTCAAATGCCTCTAAGCACCAGGAGATCTGCAGTGCTGAAGGGAAGCACATCTGAAGTGACAGGCTTAACGTCAGAGTTAAGTCGCCTTACTACCCGTGCTCATGCTATGCCCATGCTTCAGGTCGAGAGAAAGTCCTGTGGAAAACGCAGAACCCTGTAGGCAGGGATCTCCCGGGAGAGGACAGGCCTAGAATTTGAGGCGTTGTGGTAAGATGTCCTCTTGTAACTGTGGCTGTGCTAGCTCAGGAGGTTACTGCTCTCCTGTGCTTGTCACTGCTCTGTTAGCTGAGCTGGCAAAAATCTCTGCAATTTAAAGTGATTAACTGATTATCTCCTTCCCTGAAATAAAGTAGGAAGCCAGGCTGGTAGATCTGAGTAGATGTGACGAGAAATGAGCGGCAGTTGGTGGCAGTAACCTCTTCAACAGTGTAAGTACAGCCAGAAAAAGACACAGAGCTACACCTTCAGTGGTAAATAGCCTGCGGAATGCTTCTCGTGTGGTTTGGTGTCAGTTAGGACTGTACCATAGGTGTATGGCCAGCTTCAGGTCTGCCCTACCCATGCTGTGATAGTACATTAAAAGGAAGAATTACAGAAACCTCAGTTCAGATGTTACCATGCTATCATCTTGCGTCTCTCATTGGGAGGAAGGCAGCACAGCCTTCAGCCTCAGCACAGGAGAGGCTGGCAAAGATGGGCTTCCAAGTCTTTTTGGTCTTCTTGTATGACTTCAGTAAAGCATGTCCTTTTGCCTCAATTTCTCAATCTGTAAAAAGGGAGCAGTTTTTAATCACCGAATAAGGCTGCTGTGAAGTTAAATTACTGCAGGAAAGAGGGTTACGTCCTTTGAAGGTGTTAAACAAAAGCAAAGATTTATTACTAAAGGAACATGATAGGTCCATTTGAACTTTGTTCAGGAGACTGCAGTATTTTTCGATTAGTAGCTTTTGGCAGGGGGAGAAATTGCACAGATGACCGCAGGGAAGTAAACTACAGGAAGGTGTGTGTGAAGGCATTTGTGCTCTTGCTAACGTTATTGTAAATCTTGATCCTTTAATAAAGCTATGACCTTGGAGTTGACAACCAGTATGCCATGGAGCAATATATAGCATGGTACCAGCCTTGTAAATCTTACGTAGTTTTTGCCACTGACAAAGACAATATGTAAAGAGAAATTGGGCAGCCAAAGTTTATGAAACACATTTATTTGAAGGAAAGCATTTTAAATCAGACTTTTTAGATTAGATGAAACCAATGACCCTGCCAACTTTTTATTCCTCGTGATAAAACGTGCTTGTGAAATGAAATATCAGCAGTGAAAACTTGTAGAACTGCTCATAAAATTTTGCCACTTGTAGGGGGCAGCTGCCACTGGAGAGGTACATTTTAGATCACCTTTGCGCAGCTGTTGTACAACTCTGTACAGCTACTTTTTGTACTTTTATTTTGGTTGCTTTCTTGGCAATGCTGCTGCAAGAACAGCACATCTCCTTGCCAACTTGAAAAGGGCAAGGATTTGTTCTGTGGGAGTGGTCAAAGATAGATGTGATTAGAAGGGGAAAGGGAGAAAGCCGTGTAACTTCAGGGGGAATCAAAAGGTGCCACATGCAAGGGGAAGGAAATCTTTTGCTCTTGCCAGATATATCTGTATCTCTACTGACAAAAAACAATTGCAGCCACAGATAAAACTAAGGACAACACTCCTACAGTGGTAGCTTATTGCATACATATAAAAAGTTCTCTATACATTTTTTAGATATGCAGGAAGCCATAAATCCAATAACTTTTTCCCTATATCTTTGGCTACTTTGCTCTGGCATACCAGATTTTTTTTTTTCTTAGTTACGCAAATGTTCCCACAAATTCCACCCTTTGATGGCCAGCTCTTTGGCCACCCTTTGTAGCAGCATTGTCCATCTTTCTGACTGAGGAGATTTCATTCTTAAAGAGAAAAGAAAGCACCTTTCCCAAAAAGGAGCTGCTTTCTGATCCCAAGAAAAAACAGGAAAGACCTAAATTCTATTGGGAGTTTCCTTGTTAACACATTACCGTGTGATTAAAGCTACTGTAATCACTGTACATGCTTCTATGCATGAACGTGAATTTTAATTTTTTACAAATCAACTGAATCATGGAAAAATACTGTGTTATAATGTACATGTGAAAAAATGTACATACTTTTTTTTAACTTACATAGTAAGGATACAGATTAGTTAAAAGACACTGTCAATCACTTGAATGGGTTTCTGTTTTTTATAAACCTAATATTCACTTCTTGCTGTCCTTTCAAGTTGGCTTTCCCTTACCAACTTTGCTTATTTTAAGTCACATCTTGCACCGTAAATGGAAACTTAGGTACAGTCTTATGGTGTCAGTAACACTGTCCTTGACAGTAGGCAGTGTGCCTGAGACTGTTTTGAGGGCGGGATTGTTCCAGTTTTTTTGGTCGTGTAGCATCCGGAAAGCTGTTGTTTGTCATCTACCTCCAGCACTGCAATTGCCATCATCAATGTACACAAGACTGGCCTGATCCTGGAATGGAGCTGCAAACAAATAGGAGAGGCTGCCGTCAAAGCCGGTGTTTCTCTATACTGGACTGGCAGCGAGTTCAGGACCATTGTGTTTTAAGTAGAGAAGCTGACGGTATTTTCTTTTATCATTACAAAAAAAGAAAAATAATTTTTTTAAATGAAACTGAAATTTAATTTACAAAAAAATTAAAAACAAAACAATGTTTAAGAAAAAAAAAAAACCCCACAACATTTTTAGGTCCACGCAGGTTACTAACACCTCATTAATTGCAAAAGGTTAAATTTTAATGCCTGTGTTTATCTACAGAACACATTCTTCCACTGTTTTGCAGTAGTCCTTACGTGCTGTTTGGATGACTCACGTGCACATTTTCTAAGAATAACCCATGCAGAACTCTTTCAACAAGGATTTCTCCAACAGTGTTTATGTCCTGAAAGAAAAAAAAAGGAGATTTTATTGACTATCAAGACAGTATTTAATGCATAAATAGATTTAATTTTGACTGCTTGGGTTACCAGTTAACAGAATACTGGTTTCAGTGTGTTTACATTCGTGTTTAAAGTTTACTGCCTAACTTTCTACTTCTTAGTGCGAAACACTGCAACATAAAGCAAGAGAAATCATTATGAAACTTGAAATAAAGGAGAATGTCAAATGCAGAAACAGATTAATTCACTGATTATGCAAAACGCAACAATGCTAATGCTGTTTATTAAAGAGTCCAACTTGGTGACACACGTTATATTCCTGTGAATAGAAATAACTACATAAGTCTTGGCTATACTTTATGAAGTTATATATGTGTAAGCTACCATTAAAACGCTATCAATCATACACAGGTCTGTTTCCACCACGTGCATGAATTATAGGTTCATATATTTAAGATGGTTTTTCACCCTTGGCCTCCACTTGGACATCATTTTCTCTAGAGCTTTTGCCCATTAAAAAAATAAAAGCTATATATCTTTCTTTGGGATTTTGTCTGGATGGGTATCAAACATAAATATCGGAAAGCACTAACTGATATTCTTGAGGAATTTTAACAGCATGTTAGCATGTGGTCTTCATAATGGAGTGTATGTCTGAGTTGAAGATGCCTTACAAAATTTCATCTGGAATAGCTTGGATTTCTCCCAGGTGCTAAACAACAAACTGGACAACACTATGAACAAATGGAAGGAAGTATCCAATTTTCATCTCGGAGGTCTTACAGAAGAAATATTATCAGTGTTTAAAAAAACGGAAATGTGAACTAAGTGTATCTGTTGTGGCCAAACGGCATTGTCTGAGCAAGACAAATACTGCTAGGCACAGTGCACTGTCAGATCAGCTGTCAATTATGCTAATGTCTGCTGTGTAATTTGTGTCTGCAGACATCCCAAGGACTGTCAACCTATATACATCTGATGGTTAATGTATTCCGTCCTACGAGCTACAAGAGAACAGTTATGCAAAAGCATTTGCTTTATCCAATACAAAATTTGTTTATCATCCAAATAATCCATTCGTTTATCATTCAAATAATAAACTAATAACAAATAATCCATTTGTTTATCATCCAAGCCACTGTTTGGATGATAAAGTGCTACAAGAAACATACAGGGTTTCTCTGTCCGTCAATAACAAATTAATTCATCTGTGCACTTAAAACAGAAGTGCCTAAAAGACTTCATCAAAAGAAAAGCTGAATTACTTCCTGTGGGTTCTCTGTAATTTAAAAACTCCACTTGCTGCAACATTTATTTCTTCAAGCAATATCATGAGATGATTATCACAGAATACACCACGTGTGAATATACTATGTGTAGACTAAAACCAGCTTTAGGACAAGTTACGGTAATGAACATTATGATACAACATGCCAAAACAAATCCTATGCCTTTCTTAGAACTAAAAAGTCTGATGTGTTTATTATAATTTTGAAATTAAAAGGTTGAAACAGCTGTGCCAAATCACTTTTTCAGGTACTCCTGAAATCCTGAAACAGTTGCTCCAAAGGTATTTCAGAGTTAAAGGGAAGGGTCAGTGTGTCAGTAGCAAACAACAAAGTGCAGGTCTCAGCGTGTTCCCTCTCTTTGCCTTGTATTAACGATGTGGTGTCTGCGGTTCATAAACCAACTAAAGCAGTTATGGAACCAGTATGACTTAAAAGATCATTTTACATTATTTGCAGGCAAACATAGTTCTGAATATCATTTTTTACATTAGGCTTCAAAGAAATGTGCAACTGAGGCTGTATAATGCATATTACTCACGAGTCTCTCAGGATCAGCTTGTGTATGCAACTCTGAATTGAGCAAAGGATTTAATAATTTTCCAAGTTTTAAGGCTTAATTCTGCCCTACAGCTACACAATACAGCTATTTATGAATTTGCCCTGGGTGAAAAAATAATACCTGATAGGTATGATAAAAAGTACTGACATTTCCGTTGACCAAAGTTAATACAGACTCTAATCTGAAAAATACAAAATTTGGGAAAATGTTATACATTAAAGCATTAACTCAGGTAACGGTGAACATGGTATACACTTTGAGTGAATTCTTCCTTTAATTTACTCGGAGCTCTGGCTCCATGATAACTGACTAATATGATCATGGTTAAAGTAGCAAAAAAATGAACCTGCGAGGTAAAAGAGAACGGAGCGGGTTTCTCCTGTCCCACCCACTGCGGGAAACAGGAGTGTTGGTTGATTTGCTGGCGAGTCCTTCAGTCTGTAACCTCTCTAAAACACCTCTTCTGCGAGACGTGAGAACTGGGTTTAAAATGCCTTAGCAAATAACGAGCAGGGAAGTAAATTGCACTTGTCGAGGTCTGAGTCTACACCCAATGGACCTCAGTCCTACAAACAAGGTCACAGTAAGACCTCGCAGCCTCCGTGGACCTTCAGAATGAAGCCGTTTATGTGAAGTTATCTCAACTTTAAAAAAAAAAAAAAAATTAAAAACTCCACTCTGACAGACTTGTATATAAGGCCACATAAGCAGTTCTCAAATTATAACCTCAAAACCCAGATGAGAATACACAGCAAATACTGCACATAAATCTGAGTTAGGGCAGTAGAAATAGCACATGTGGGATTTAAAAGCAGGCAAGTCACCGAACCTAATAATGCTCGTTGTCTTGGCTGTAAGTAACTGTTTGTTGTAGCCATCATAAGAGTTTCTACACCATTTTCAGTGCTCCTACTAGCGGTAGGAGGGCTAATATTTCAAATATTATGTGCATACACACTTGTCTCTGAGAGATGGGGAGAGGGAATGAATATAGGTACGATTTTCCTCCACTGTCAAAACCAATTAAACAATTAATATATTTTCTCCTTGTCTACTATCTCCTAGCATCAATGTTTGCTAGAATTGATCAGTTTAACATGTGAATTCAGTAAAATACGTACTCATGTACATTACTACTGCTCTCCTTTCCTATCTGTGGTGAGACAGTGCTCCATTAGCTCATCCTCATCTACTTCTTACTGGCAATAAGGGCAGGAATATCTGGGAATAAGAGGTAGTATATTGTCAGTGGATGCAGATATGACTGATACATTTTCAGTACTGCAAGCAATAAAAGAAGTATTTATATCTTTTTGTCCAGGTATCATTAGAACCTTCTTTTGCCGTAGCTAAAACGCAGCATGGGTGTACGACATGTACCTGGGGGTGATGTATGCCAGGCTGGCAAAAGGACAGCCTTGCTAACGGACGCTGTGAACACTGCACAGAACCGTGCCAGCAGCTCAGGGTATTGATCCAGAAAAGCACTCTTAACACAACCGTGACCTTAGACAAGAACCGAAGAAAATACTGAACACTACAGATACAGACATTTGAGAAAAGCATCATTTAATTGCTGTGATACACTTGGGGCATGCGTGACCAAACTACCAGTTCTCAGGAGCCCTCATTAAGTGTTGACGCTTTTTTGCAGAGGATTCCTACTCAGTTCTCAGTACAAAGTATGGGTTTGTTGCATGGTGGAGACACTGTTTTGAAGTTAGTGCAGTTTTCAAGTGCATGTGGATAAAAAATCAAGTTTTTCTGACTAGTAGAAGAACAGTAACTGATAAGGAGATAGGTCTTCTGAGCAAGCAGCCTGAATAACATGTCATTTAGGAATTCAAATACCAAAAAGTCTAGGGACTTTAAATTACATAAATCAAAAAAGCATTTTAGTAATGATATCAAAATTGCTCCTACTTGTTAACAGACAGAACTAAAGCCCATTGAACTTCAAGACCTCACTTATTCTAGAGTCGCTACACGCCTAATCGATTGCTCTAACAGGTCCTGCCCTCAAAGAGAATGAAAGGGACATAGAATTTGAACTTTTGATATACAACACACATTTATTATGTAAATATATATGTTTTCTCTATATACTATGAGTATATAATCAAGAAAAGCTGTCAGTCTTCTTAATTCAAAACTATTTCTGAAGAAAAAATATCAGAAGAGAGCTAATTACATTTAGATTATTACTAGTCTTATTAATTGTGGAAAGAACCAACAGTTTCAGTAAGTTTTATTTGAAAGTAAGCATAATTTAAATGTAATTCTCCCCCAAGAATAATAGCAAAAACTGCTGACTTGTCAAAACACATTTGTTTCTACAAAACAGGGTACACAGAGATAAATTCTATCAAAATTATGCTAACTGCAAGTAAAATGTATTATTTTGTTGTCATGCACAAAAAATAATTAGCATCCATTTTAAGTACTGTTTGAGTATTATGATTTAAAAATATTAGTAAACGATTCATGTTGAATTCTATAAAACAGAAGCAAGTTCCAATTAAAAAAACACAAAACAAACAAACAGAGAATTCTTCTACCAGTTTGACTGTACTATGTGGGGATAACAATCTCCAAAGTGCTTTTACAATGTCATCAACACTGAGGTCACAGAATCACAGAATCACAGAATGGTAGGGTCCCCTAAAGCAGGTTGCACAGGAACCCATCCAGGCGGGTTTTGAATGTCTCCAGAGATGGAGACTCCACCACTTCCCTGGGCAGCCTGTTCCAGTGCTCTGCCACCCTCAAGGTAAAGAAGTTCCTCCTCATGTTTAGGTGGAACTTCCTGTGCTCAAGTTTGTGCCCATCACCTCTTGTCCTGTCACTGGGCACCACTGAAAAGAGCCTGGCCCCATCCTCCTGACACCCACCCTTCAAGTATTTGTAAGTGTTGATAAGGTTCCCCCTCAGCTGTCTCTTTTTCAGACTAAAAAAACCCAAATCCCTCAGCCTTTCTTCTACCTCGTTACAGACTCTCCAAGCTCCTGTACAGGTACATATTTTCCTATATGTTTTTCACAAATTCTTAAATGGGCTCTCATTTCACTCAGACATACCTAAGCAACGAGCAGCAGCAGTGTGTTGTGTTTCATACTGTGATGCATTCCCGCAAATACATCACTGAATATTTTCTGGTTCAAAGCCTTATTTCAGCACTGTGGCTATACCTAGGGAGGAATACACATCTCCTTCAACTACTGGCTCAGTTCCTCCTTAATGCAGTTCACGCATTTCATTGTTAGTGTTAAGCAGATGTTTCCCAAATACAAAATCCATGGCAAAAAGGTAAAGAACCAATATTGTTAACAAAAAACCCACTTTTTTTGCTGCTTTTCTTTTGTTTTCTGTAATTCCCCTCAGCCCTGCAAAGAGCAGTGTTTCTGAATTTCACACATTTACTCGCTGGTTTACAGTTTATCGTATTTTCACGCTGCTGCTGATAGACAAGAAAGACTTAAGGCTATTGTTTTGCACTTAGCAAGACAGGGGAAATTATGAAAGCCAGACGAGAACCTGGTCAGAGAAGAAAATAAGCGTGAGTCAGATCTAAGCTGTACAATCTCCTCCCACAAACCGACCCAGGCATAAAGATATGAGGGGGGAAGAGGACTGAAGAGTGTTTATTATACAGAAAGAAGCACAGAAGTAAATATTTACAAACATGGGAGAAAATACTTGAGTTCACATACATTTTCAAGAAAACATGTATGAATTAAATCTTGGCTAACTGTTTTTCCTGTTTGATATATGCTCTGTCCTCCACCCCAAAGCCCTATTAACCTTTTGTTCTGCACCTTCTTTTGATGAAACATGATTAACATGTTCCAGTTCAAACAGTAGCATTTCTAACTTAATTAGCATGTGAATAAGTGATGTTTCAAAGGCTTTATTAACATTTAAGGAAAAAGGCTCAGATTAGGTAGCTTTACCAAAGGGGGGTGGGGTGGGTGGGTATGTTGAAAAAAAAAAAAATTCTCATTGTCCTGTATTTTAACAGATACAGTTGTGGCCATGATTTTTATAATCAGGCAATCACAATTTATGAAAAAAAGTGGTTTATCCTTTCTCCAGCCAAAGCCAACATATGGAGTCAAGAAGATTCAGCTCCTCCAATATGAAGGCTTGGTCTTCATATTTGCAATGGCACCACCAGTGTTTTAGAGCTCTTTTAGATATGGAACTTGATAAATCACAAACATTTATTCTTCCATCATCATGCTGGTCAAGTTTCTCTGTTTAGACATGGCCTTGAAAAGGTATCTTAATGGTGTTAGTTCTTGTGCATGGATACATGTCTGGGATCATTTACTAATTAGTGTTCAAGGCTGCAAACCTGTGTTTCACATTCTATGCAATTTTGGTATGTACTCTCCATTTACTTGGCAA
The DNA here is from genome assembly GCA_013400135.1 of Rhinoptilus africanus. Taxonomy (NCBI): domain Eukaryota; kingdom Metazoa; phylum Chordata; class Aves; order Charadriiformes; family Glareolidae; genus Rhinoptilus; species Rhinoptilus africanus. Next base: position 139,362 of record VXBO01000480.1, read on the forward strand.
TATCAGTAGCTGGAATTCCTTCAGAAGGAAGATAAGCATGGCAGTAAGGGCATATCCACACATTATTCTTTAAACTTGCAGAAATACAGGAATGAGAGAATCTATACATAGAAAGAAACAAATCCACATGTGATAATCCCCCTAACACATGCTTCAAATAAGGCAGGGTATATAAAAAAAGAATTCAAATTTTGCACAACATGAGATCCCCGGTGTAACATTGCAGGATATTTGTTCTTCTTAGGATATATTGTTAAGAAGATTGTGGGTATTGTTCCTGCAGTACTACTTGCGTTAAGCTGGCAACTGAAAAAAGACAAGCTGAGCATGCTGGTAGCATTGAAACCTGCATGACTGTGAGGATTCATTTCAGAGCAGAAGTGAGGAACCCATCCCCTGTGGGCCAGGGAAAGCCTGCACTCCATGATCCCAAAACTTGCCATCACAGCTAAGATTATTTCCTTTTTTGTAGTGTTGCTTACTGTAAGTCTTCCTAAGCTCATAAAGAGAAGAATACTCCATGACGCACCTACAATAGAAAAGAATCCAGGTTGCTTAAGAGGGGGGAATTTCTCCAATACATGATGAAGTCAGGAGTTGGAGAATGACACTCTGAGGGTTTAGGCAGTGGTCGCAGGGAAAGTGTTGAGCTGTTGTGCAATAAGCGGTTCTTTGACCTGGCCATCACAGGGTTTGGACTGGGTAAAGGCATACCTACCTCTGGGAGTGTCTTAGCCACTTCACTTCTCTGGTTTTAGGAAACAAACAGATTGGATTAGTGGTTACTGCAGCTGCTTTTGAAAGCTTTTTGTTGGTTACGCATATGACAGATCAGCCTTGGTGCATCTGCCTGTAGAGATTTAAGACATTACTGCCCTTGCTATCTGAGCACCATTCCAAAGGCCCAATGCTAATGGGACAGGAGACGGCCTTTCTTTGCATTTGATGATGGCTCCCCCTCATTAAATGATGGCTCCCCATCACGTTGAGATAGGGATCTGAAGGGTCTTGGGTGGAGTGACAGCCTGGAGCCACAAGGAAGCCAAAAGAAAGGATGCACACTGACTGAGCCCCTCTGGCTTTGGAGGAGCTAGAAGGAGCTGCGGTGCCAGACTGCAACCTGCAGTGGGCACATCCCTCAGCCTGGGTGAGTGTGCAGACAGTAAACACATAAGGGTGAGGAGGTGGCAAAAGTCTTTGCTCCTCTATGATAAATTTGCACTTGTGCCCCTCTGCGAAGTGCCTCAGCCCTGCCGCAGAACCAGCAGGAACAAACTTGTGTCTGCAGCCCCAGCTGCATGAATGCAAAATTTCACTTGAATAGATTTTGCACCGAAACAGATAAGGAGCAGGAACATCTTCCTTTTTGTCAGTTCTGCTTGGTCATTTAAATGCAGTAGCTTCCAGAAGAGAGGAACCCAAAACCATAAATCACTGTGGTCCTGACAAGCAGATCACTCAAACCAGGTAGTACTGGTAGTCATGCTGTGATAATTTAGGCTGTTGCCACTCACACCCTCCTGTACTGCCCCTCTGTTCAGTAATAGAATCATTTTGATTGGAAAACACCTTTAAGATCATCAACTCCAACCATAAACCAAAGGTTACCCACCTTTTCTTCTGTCTCCTCTCCTCATCCTCCAGCCCAGCAAAAGGTATCGGGTGCTTCTCTCTCAGATACTTCTACTCAGTTTGGCATTTTTTTGCAAATCCACCTGCTTTCCCAGTCGCTAAAATTCTAACCTTTGCACCACATTGCCCCCACCAGCTCTGATCTGTAGATACCAACTCCAGCAGAGAAGCAGAGTTGGAAGCTGAGGTAAAACCTTCTTAAGCCACTGTAAAACATCTTGCTAAACTTGCCAGTGCACTTTGCAACAGCATTTCTAACATACTTAACAGCCTGTGATCTATCTATCTATCGGAGGATTTCAGATGTAATCTCTTCTCTGGAAGCCTTTTTCATATATAGCTCCATGGAGCCCTATAAAATATGATCAAAGCCTAAGTCAGACAGAAGGTACTACTTTGCAGTTACTTCACACAAGTATAAATGATTACACAAAAGTGCAAAGAGAGTACAGCCAAGACCCAACAGCTCCCTGTCCAAGGATAAACTCTGAATTGTTACATACAGTTTGCCCTCAGGCAGGTTTTAATTTAAGATTATTCCTGTGCTTCAGACAGGGTTGAAAAGGTTTCTTTGTTTCCCTGAGGAACAGAAGAGTCTTCTATAAATAACCCTGTACAAGGTTCACACGTGTTGTCTGAAAGCTTCCCCCTTTTAATGTCACAAAATATAAAATCAGATCACCCTTTGCCAATTTGTTAGTCCTCCTCCTAAAACACTCAGTAGATGGAAAAAATGGTAATACAAAGGATACAAGGACTGGCAAAGAGCAACTTGACCCATGCATTATGCACAGTCTGTCCATATTAGTCAGTGATTTATTCTATTGATTATAAAAACAATTTGCAAGAATGTCAGGTTCAGCAGCAAAAACCCCTCACTCTTAACACAATTTATCACTCTTCTTAATTTGTTCAGTCTGTACCTAAACAGGTAAAACAAATAAACAAAGAGAACTTAAAACAGTTCAGGTAGATGAAATAAAACCTAAGTGTCTCTGGATATTGATCGTGAACATTGCTAAACCCCTACTGCCCCCACCCCTTCTGTTTAGCCCCCAAACACTTGTCTCAAGTCTCTAATTAGAGGCTGCGTAACTCTTCTCAAATCCCACAAAAGCTAATAATTAGTTCTTGAAGATAGTGAGGGTGCTGTAAATAGTTGCATTTTGGGGCATACATACATGTGACATGTCTATGTCCCACCTCAGGAGCACATCATTTTCCATGACCTGTGACCTGTAATAAATAATAAAAACAAGCCTTGCCAGAGGAAAAACAGAAAAGGTGCAAATACTTGACTGGATTTCTGTTGATAAGGAACTCTGCAAAATTTCCTATTATGTCTGAGGCTAACAAGTTGCCCTGGAAACTAAGAACGGGCTCAGAAACATGCTAGGAAGCCTTTTATCCTCTTTTTTTCCCCCCTTTTTTTTCTTTTTTTAATTAATTTTTCTTTCCCTTTTTTCTTTTTTCTTTTTATTTTTCTAAAATTGTTCCTAGACGCTGTCTTAAGCCATACTTCTGACTGCCGTTATCACTAGAAGGATGCCAGCTGCCACATTTGTAAAGGGAGTCACTGGCAGATGGTTCATATTTGTTTTTGCAGTTTACACCTGCATACATCGCTCTGTGCTGATTCTATTTTGGATCCTTAAGTTCTCCTTACATCTGGACAAGACTGAGATTATGGGAGATGATACTCCGATAATTTCTCACATTAAATCTGTGGTGAGGACAACTATTAGAATTATTCACTAGGAATTTGAACCAGAAGAACACACTCACTCTTGAACAGCTGCTTTCGCGCATTGATTTTTTTAAGTGGTCGCAAATAACTGGCCTTACCCTAAAGCACCTATCCCAAAACTGATTTTCTGGCATTTTCTAAACTTAAGCAAATTAAACTGAGATTAATCTGGGCATATTTCTAGGTATTTAACAGTGGAAAAAAATAGAGCACAGGTGTCCCAACCTCTCTCTGCAGTGAGCAGAGAAACAGATACAACCTCCTTAAGGTAATTTAATCCCAAACGGGATGACTCCGGAGCTGCTTTACCTGTGCCCATCACCTACAGAGGCATAAGTATGGTGCTACCGCCTTACCCTTACCTATATGTAAATTACTGATGAAACATGATTATTTTTAGTCAGTTCAAAGCAGACTTTCCCCCTTTTCCTCGGCTTTTTCCCTCAGCCCTCTCCCCACCTGGGTGAACCCCGGGTACCCACACCCCAAACCTCTCCTGCACACCGACCTCCCACCTGCCCCCGCTGGCAGGGGATGTCCCTGGGCCACCCAGAAGAAAGCCCCGGTGTCCCGGGAACTTAGAGATGTTGGCAAGGCGTCCAGGTGGCCATGGTGGCTAGTGGTTGTTACCTCCCTGCCCCATGCTGGGCAACCTGCAAAGGGAACCCCCCTGTTTTTCAACAGAATTTTACTTCCCTGAGTGCAGGGGTGCTGCGGGTGAGGAGGGGATAGAGGTTGTGAGGTATCCAGGAGGCAGGTGTGACCTGGAAATTTTTAAAGCCTGAAAAGCATCAAAATCCAATAATAACAACAGTGTATTTGTTGTGACTCCCTGTAATGCATACATACAAAATATGAACGTTTTTAAGAGAAGCTAGAAATGCTGTTTTAACTACCAAGGCATGTAACTGTTGAGCACAGATGTAATTGACAAGGGACTTAAAATAGTGGTAGGTTATACTGAAGATGATAATTCAGTCAATGATTAATTTTTAAAAGAAATTTCCATTAGCCCTGGAGATGGCATTTTCTCGGATGTGGACAGCGATGGCCCACATTCATTGTGCCAGCACAATGGACTGTCCGCTACCACTGTCAAAGAAAACAGGGAAAGGCATGCTGGCTAAAATGATAAACAATTACAATAGATATTTGTGAGAAATTAATTTTTGTTGGTAAAGGTTATGAAGGACCTTGATTCTCTGTTCTACCTGTCTTCAGCCTCTTGCTTCTTCACCCAGTACTCTGATGACAGCTGTGATGGGTATGTCTGTGGCCAATAACAACACCGAGTAATGGAACAAAGACATGAGGCATGTCCTTGTGTTGGCAATGAACAGAAACGCAGGTTAATTTTAGTGGAAGTTTAGGTGCCCAAGGACTGCTGAGCTGTGGAAACAAAGCTGTGAATTTTCTTGATGTATTCTCTCACATTGTGCATCCCCGTGCATGGAGCTTCTCTGCCCGCAGTGGAAATGACTGCCGAAGCCAAGGGAGAATCCTGGAAGGAGCTGAATGTGTACAAACATCACATGGTGGCCTTAATGCAGCTGTAAAAGCCACCTACCAAAGCAACTGTTGGGTTATTTTTCCCTGTGATGAATAGAAATAAAAGCAGATTTCTTCTAGGTGTCCCCAAGTATGTGAACACCTGAAGAACAAAGGTAGTATTCACACTTATTTCAACAAGTACTGCAAACTTTACGATACATTTACTAATGCACATAAGTGAATTGAGATCTGTCCAGGTTTTTCTCATTTGGCTAAAAGTTACATCTGTTCTGTTAGGTACAGTTGGAACAAGTTTCAACATCTTTTGGGCACTGGATTTTTTATTACGACAAATTATGACTTTTTTCTTTAATATTGAGGAGATTTGAATGTAGAATCAGAAAAACTAGTATCTAGGCTTGTCTCAATATATGTATATATTTTCCAGTATCCAATGTATTTTCTGTAACTTAATATTTTTTACAGAAGCAAAGTCAAGTATGACCCACTTTTGAGTAAGAAATAAAAAGGGAAATGCAGTAGATTTGTCAGCTCCAAGATGAAAGCATCAGCAAGTTCGGTATGTTTCAGTGTGCATCTGGCCTGCAGTAAAACTAGTAATCTCCTGTCAAAGTGATTTTCCAGGAAATTTCCATCACGGATGTGATTTTGGAGGAAGACATCACCATTTTCTGGGCCCAAACTCTGCAGTGATGATTATCTCATACAAACAGCTTTTACAGGCATGTTATTAACTTGCCAAATCAAATATGTAATGACAACAGAAGGACAGCAATATTTTGTGTGCTTACTATTTACTCATACGCTACCCCACTGATGAATAATAAAAGCAGATCTCAGAAGAATTATATCTCATCTTAGGTAAAAACCCACACAAATCAGGACAGCAGTATGCATTGTTATAGAAACTGCAACAAAGTATGTTCCAGCATATGTGAAATCTTCTCAGTCAGAACCAAGTCAACAAATTTCCTCTGCCAGTTACTGGTTTTCTTTAGTATCAAATAAATCATGAGGAAAACAGTAATACCATGCCACTGTAATAATACAATGTGATAAAATGCCATCAGCCACTGTAAGATAATTAAGTGCAAAGGTTACACAAGAAAATCAATCAGGACTAAAACTGTAGGTTTTTTCCTGGTAAATCACATGCTCTTTTAAAATCTGACAATGTAAGTATGAATAATGTATGCAAAACATTAAATCATAAAGGACAAAAGCAAAATGCTTTTTAGAAAAACCCAAATAAGCCCTTAAATTCCTGTCAATAATATGTGAAAATAAAAATGGCATTGTCATCCTTGACGTATGGAGAATGGAAGCCTCACGAAGACAGCGGTAAGACTGCATTAGAAATTTTAGGAATTACTGATGATAATTTTCCAGTACTGAGTAGGTGGCACAAACAGAGACCCGACCGTGGTGGGAAGGGCTGGAATGATCACAAGGCTGGAAGGTTGCAGTGGCATGAAGATCAGTGCTCACAACCAATTACATCAAATAAGGGCAGAGAGAGTACGGGCTCAGCCAAGGTCTGTCACATGTGCGCGTCTTTGTGGCTGAGTAGGCATTTGCAGATGTGTATGTGTTTACTTAGACACACACATAAATTGTCTACATCTGCCCAATTAGTTTTGTAGAAAAAAATTAGTTAAAAAAATAAGAAAATCTGAGGATGTATTAGAGGAGAAACTTAATATTATGAAAATGAGGGCGTGCATCAGAAGACTTCATTACATGGTAAGTGTTCCACAGTATTTTAAATATTAAAATGAACAATTTGATTAAAACCCCTTACTGGAAAAAGGAAGGAAAGACAGCAGTTAGAAGTAGATAGCAATGGCAAATATGTCAATAAAAATTACCAAATGAAGCCAAAGAAAGTTCAAGCCTAGTAAAACTAGGGACAATAGAAGGAAATCTAAAGTATAAACAAAAGAAGGCAGAACAGCAGCAAAGGCTGCTAGATTGATAGGAGAGTACTAATGGTGCAAAGAAGTGTTCAACAGTTAGCTGCAGTATTTGGGAAGGAATAAAGGATGTATTTATATCCAATCAGGATAGTGGATAATTTGCCAGCCCGACAATGTAACTATTAAACCACAGTAATTAAGAATAACTATTCTAAAAGAAAAGAGATAACTTTCACCCAATAATCCTAGAAGAGTTGGCTGAGGAGCTTTCTGTCTTGCTGTTAATTATTGTTAATAATTCTGAGCATACAATGGAAGTCCTCCAATGCTGCACTCAAACGACATGGTTGACCTCATCAGTTATAAAATGTAAAAGATGAAGTTCAGTCAATAAAAGTATATTCATGCTCACTAACATGGTTTTAGAAATAGGACTTGGCAAGCTGAACTCAGGCTGTACTCTGATGAACTAACAAATATAATTGCATTTTCTGTCTGGGATGATGTAATATACTTCTGCAGGGCATTTAACTTTCATGGCCTTCAAACTAAAATAAATTAACAATATGTAATATCAATAAGATGCACAGTAAATAAGAAATGCTGTATGACAGATCTCACAAAGTGGCATCAAAAACATACGTATCTGACCTTATGTAATATTTTTAAGAATAAGCTGGAAACAAATATAAAACCACCAAGTGACTGTTATTTGCAGATGCCAAAAGCACAGATGAAGTGATAAATCATGATGGCAACGGACATCGCACAGTGCGATCTGGATTTCAGGATAAATTGAACCCATTCAAAGAAAGCGAATCCCAAAAAGTTGAGTGCAATCTCATATATCTATGGGAAAAAAATGTGCACTGTACTTCTGGAAGAGCAACTAGTGGCTGAACACAACCTAGCCGCAGGGTGGAGAAGCAGAGCGATCTTCCCAGATAGTGCTGCTATCAATGAAGGCAGATGACTTCTCACGGGGATAATGACAGTAGAAGTTGAAAATTAGGATATTTATTGCATTAGGTTCACTGCTCTAAGTGCAGAACAAGTGAAGGAACCTCTGCTTAGTGTGACTTACCTAAAAAGTTTTTTTCTTCATCATGAGATAGAATTAAAAACTTCAGTTTAGTTGTTTATCTGAGTGCTGTGCACTTTTTACTCAGTTTTGAAAGAAATATCTGCAGTACGCCACTGCTCAAGTAGGGCAAATTTGTGCATTTATTGATTCATATCAGACAGCTTTGGGTACTAAGATGTAAATTTTCGATGTTTGTCAGGTCTTTATTGCCTATTTTTGAGGGCTTTGAGCATCGCTCAACTAAGTACCTTGGAGAGTCACAGAACTTGAAAGGTTTTGTTAACTTTGGAGTGACAGCAATGCTCACTCATGCATTTTTAGACTCAAAGAGGTTAAACAATATCACCATCTTCTCTGTGTATATATAAATATGTCTGGCAGCGCCTGCCCTTGCTAAAGCCTCCACCCGATGACAGAGCTGCTCTGTTGAGACTTGAGCCTTCTCCAGTTCCTCACCCAGAAATGGTCCCAGCCCTGTCTGTGGGCTGCTGTGGCTGCTCCAAATGCCCATTCAGAGCCCTCCTGCCACCCGCTGCCGAGGCACCCCCAGGGCCTGGGGATCCAGGCATCCTCACCCAGAACTCCCCACGGGGAATGTGTCATTGGGGTTGGTCTTTGGGGCAGGTCCAAAGAAAGAGAGAGAAGACTCAGGCAGGCAGTAGCTCGAAGAGGCTGAGCTTGGCCTGATGGCTGGTTTTATTAGCTCTGCTGACAACAGCAAGGGCTACTGAAGCTGTGATATTTAGAGAACACAGTCTCCATTGAAGGGATATGGGCATAACCCTGAGAGAGAAGAGCTAACAGAACATCGTAACATGATAAAACACTAAATAGTTTTCCCTCTTGGGCCCTTAATGTGGCTTCACCGTCCCTTCAATCAAGGCATAGCATACTTCAGATAGCTCATGTCCACAGATAATCTGCACAAAATTGCATTAGGGAGATGGGGATAATTGAAGGGGATGAGACATGGGGTGACGGTTCCCAAGCAGAGGCTCTGGGATGCATTTCCCCTGGTGTAACCTGAGTGCGTATAATGAACATTGCTGCCGAACCGCAGAGCATGTCCCCACCCACACAAAACCCATGGTTTTACAATTGAAAATACATGTTGAAGCACAAAAACAGATGTTTGTTGACTGCCCAAAAAAGAGCACACCGAGCTGCCTTTCCTCCTTGTTCCCTTGTCCTAATTAAAAATGCTAAGGTTGTAGAGGATTTCCTCATATGAGTTTCCTGTCATTTATGCTAGTCAAAAAGAGGCCAGTATTTCCCACTCCCAAAAGGGAGACACTAGAGCATGCACGTATGTCAGGCAGCAGTGCTGGTGCCTTGAAATATGAATTTCAATTTCAGTGAGAGTCTTTACATGATGACCCTTCATCTATTTGCCTGATTTTAATGAAACTAATTATATGAGAATATATATCAGAATATATATGTCAGAATATCTGACACTGATATTATTCAGTATAGCTTTCTAAAACCTTAATGTCTTAACCTTTGTTAGAGCAAGACATAAAATTAAGTAATTGGGTAAGGTCAACTGAAGCAGACAATGCTGCCTGATGACAGCATGTGTTGCCATGAAGCTGTTTTTATAAAATCATGGTGCAATCTCTAACTTCTGCTTGTACCTTGAGGAGCTACAGTGCTCCCCCAGGGAAAACCCTTGTGAATTCAGCTAAAAAGATAAGCCATATAAGCACTTATATTTATAATTGTTAGTATTTTAAGTGAAGGTTTAAAATCTTTCTCTTAATTTATTAAATTAATTTTGACTTGGCAATGTCATGCTTTTGATGTGTAATTTATGCTGTAATGTGAAATACCTTTCCTAATTAAATGGAATTACTAAATGTAAAAATTTAAGCGGGCTGTTTGGAAGTGGTTGGAAAGTTTGGACTTTACCTTGCCATGGTTGGTAGAGGACATAGACGTGGAAGAAAAACAGATTATATCCTGTGGTCATGGCTTTCCAATTTGGAAGCCAGCACTGTCAGACCCAATCTAACACACTCCTTTTCCTTCCTCCATTTCCTTTCTTTCCCAAACAGCGAAAATATAATCATCCATTTTCTTCTAGTTCCCAGCAGGGAGGATGTCTCTCTCGTGTTGGCATTGTGCTGTCTGGAGGTGCTCTGACACTGTCTCCCCTTTGCTCCCATCTCTTCCCAAGCTATCCCTACAAACACTAGAGGAACAATCACGTTTTGTGCACTAAATTCAGTGACTCCTGATATAATTCAGATCAGAATTAATTCCTTTATGCTTCAAACGATAATGCAGCAATTGAAAATCTGAATAATATTGCAGAATAAAAGTAATATTTCTTACATTCGGCAGGAATACTTAAAGCAGAATAATAAATCTCAGTAAATAAAATTACATCTTCTTTGTTTCCCTATTGTCAGCCCTTTGCTTCGCCATAACCAAGGAAGCAGCTCTGGTGCTTACAGTGCAGGCAGTAGCAGATGACTGAAATTACCCTCAAAACAGAGCTGAGAGAAGTTAATATGCGGCTATGTCTACATTAGCAAGTAGTGCATCCTACAAGGAGTGGACTTTGTAGACTGGAACAGCTGATGCTTTTCAACTTGTGGACTGGACTCCCATTAGCAGTTTGAGTGCAGTAGCTGTGTCCAAGGAAAGCATTTTCTAGTTCAATTACATCTAAACTCATTCCTTCATATGAACTCAAAGTGCAGAGAGCAAGCGTGCTTCTCATCCAAACCAAAATAGTGCCAAAGTTATATCCTGTGTATTGCCCCTGCAGGTCCAGTTCTCGCTGTCTAAGGAACACTTCGTCAACTCCAGGGTGGTTTTGCAGACAGCTGAGGTCACTCACAGCCCAGCTTTCCTTTGAAAGGGATGGTCCCTTCACCAGCCCGGAGTCCTGGCCCCTTTCTCCTGTTTGTGCAGCTTTGGCCAGGTGGTAAACTAGACGACTTCTTGAAAACAGAGTTAATTTTAAGGTACATGAGTTCATTGCTCCAGGTGATTATGTGTCCACTCGAGAAAGACTTATGGAGGAACAAAGTGGTAGCACAAAGTGGACAGCAATTGGGGAGGGTGGAACTGTTTGGTTTGGTTTTTTTTTTTTTTGTCAGTGAGGCTTAAGTTGGCTTCAATTACTCATGAAACTATTCCCTGAGTAGATATCCACATGATGGCTCCTAAGATAAATAGAAACACCCAGAAGCTATTTTTATCACTGATTTTATTCAGCGGTCACTAGGGTTGAAAGAATTATTAAAGCAAGTAAAACTCATAGATTTTACATGCTATTTCAACTGTTTCATCTTTCCTTAAACTCTTCAAACACACAGAATGAAAGGAACGTGTAACTTGAAAAAACTTTTTCCAACAGAATTTTTAATCATGCCATTAGTAAAGAAATATCTTTTGACCAGCTTTTCTCTTTCACTTTTCTCCTGCTCTTCAATTTTTTGGACAGCTGCGATAATTTACAGTCATGGAGAGTCTAAGCAGGATACTTTCTAGGAATACTGCAAATTCTATTTATTAGCACCTGAATTACAAAATGTTGGTTTGGAAATGTTACTTCTCACACTTTTTTGCATACAATAATGGCAGTTTTAAAAATTTCCTTCTATTCAGTCAGCTTGTGGTGTGATAGATGATTTATATCTACTTGACTATTGTGACTGTTAGATTACGGCAAGCTTAAGAAGGTCTTTCTATGGCTATTTAGTTGTTTCTAATGCATTGAAATACCTTTTCAGCAGTGAAAAGCTGCACTGTTGATTCAAAGATTGAATTTCTTTAAATAATGAGGAAAAGTTTATTTCGGTTTTTTGCTTTGTTAGCTCTCTTAAATGTGGTAAATCTGTTTGCAGAAAGATAGAGAGGCAATTCCAATCATACAAAAGACAGGAAATGTCAGATTTATTTTATCCCCTGGAGTAATATCTGGTGAACAATGGAAAACTCTGATGTTATCATCCCAAGGCATTTTATTATTATTGTATGACTTTGCACTGCGTAGCACTTTATTTATGTAACTAAAAACCTAGGAAAAATAATAGAATCACAGAACCATAGGGTTGGAAGGGACCTCTGGAGATCATCTAGTCCAACCCCCCTGCCAGAGCAGGGCCACCTTAGAGCAGGTTGCACAGGAACGCGTCCAGGCGGGTTTTGAATGTCTCCAGAGATGGAGACTCCACCACCTCCCTGGGCAGCCTGTTCCAGTGCTCTGACACCCTCAAGGTAAAGAAGTTCCTCCTCATGTTTAGGTGGAACTTCCTATACTCAAGTTTGTGTCTGTTCCCTCTTGTCCTGTCCCCGGGCACCACTGAAAAGAGCCTGGCCCCATCCTCCTGACACCCACCCTTTAAGTATTTATAAGTACTGATAAGGTCCCCCCTCAGTCATCTTTATTCCAGACTAAAAAGACCCAAGTCCCTCAGCCTTTCTTCATAGGAGAGGTGTTCCAGTCCCCTAATCACCTTTGTAGCCCTTTGCTGTACCCTCTCCAGCTCTTCCCTGTCCTTCTTGAGCCGGGGAGTTTTGTGAGCCAGGAAAATATTTATTGCTAAGTGAGAATCTACTGTTTGGCTTATTTTCATCTTCTCCTTCTGTCTCCAAAAGTAATTACTTAAATATGTTGAAAAGCAGAAGAGAAAAATGAAGTTGAACACAACAATAATGTACCACCATTTCCTTTTAAGAAAAAAGATGATAAAAAAATTAGTATTAAGATGTTTTTGCAAGTTTCTATGCATTAAGCACATCACTGTTTGACTTAAAATATTAAAATGTAACTGAATAGCAAAAAATTGTAAAGTCAGTATCTCGGATCTTTTGACAACACAGCTTGCACAGGTAACGTGAAAATTCGTAGATTCTCTGTGGACATCAGTAACAAAAATTTATATGCTAGAAATATTGCATCTGGTCTTAAGCCACAATCAAACCCGACTACATTAAAATTAACTCAAGGACATGATAGCTTCTCAATCCTGCCCTGCTGCTGTCTGTGCCTGCAGGCAACAGCATTGCTGGCAGTGGCCATGGCATTGCTGGTTGTCATGGCATTCATGGGCAACAGGCCTGCACTGTGCTGGTGACCAAGTTTGCTCACAAATCATCTTGCAATGACTTACAGGAAGGTTGGTTTTCATACATGGCGTGGTACAGTCTAATTTACTGCAATTTTTTTTCCAAACTAAAATAAAAAGGTAGCTTCAGGTCACGATTTATTTACTGTTTTGTTATATAGCTTGGTATAAAAAAAGAGAGCTTTATGTTAGGCAGAAAATAGTGTTTACTTCCATTGCACTTAAAGGAAAGGCATTTTTTCTTTATTTTCAGAGGATTTTCACGTGAATTTATCTCAGGTGAACATATGTCAAATGTTCATTATTAATGTAACTTTTCATGTTATGTCATGAAAAGTTCTGAAATCACAGATACGCTTGAGAATCCATTTTCACATCCCCAGCTGTCTACACATTTAAGTTCTTTAATTATTGCCCCAAAGAATTTTTTTTTTTAGGTTGCTTAAATTTAACATTACTGACAGCTAAGCTCAGAGAAATCAGACTGGAACAGAAGGAATGACACTGGTTTTAATGCATAGCTTCACTTATTTGGATACCTCTCTGTGTATGTATACCATAACCACAGATTGCTTTGCATCCACGTGGCACACACCTACTTGCTTTTGACTGCCTACAAGTCTAAGCTATGTAATACCAATATACTAAGCCATATACTCCAGTATATATGTTGATATGGGGCCACGCTACGTGTAGGGATTTTGCATGTGACTAAGAGACACAGGTACACTTAGGAGTGCAAAAATGAAACTGACTTGGGGAAATCAGTTCAAATGGTGCCTACACATTAAGAATCAGTTCATTAGTCAGTCCTTTGTTAATTCAATGACTCCAGTTTCATCAAGTGGGAGCAACATACCCAGGAATCTGGAAGATTATCCAGTTTAAAGAAACATACAGCAAGGATGGCTGATTTAAAGTAGAAGTCCCTGAGATCACTAGGAAAAGAGAAGGAAAGTGTGAGGCAGAGTGTGTGTGAGAGCATCCTCGTTTCAGCTGCCATAGAGTTAATTTTCTTTCTAGTGATTGCTGTGAAAGCAATGTCAATAATACCTATTGGTTTTAGTTGTTGCTAAGTGATGTTTACAGTATTCAGGGGAGTGGTAGATGGCTGCTCCTATGGGGAACAAAAGAGAGGTTCTAGAGGAACCTAGGTTCTTGGAAATCTCACCCAGAGCAGGATCAGGAAGCTCTTTCTAGCTCTCTACGTACCAGGAGTTGTTCACAGGAGGAGCTGTATTATCATGCCTGGAAGGAGAAATGCATGACCGTGTGTTCCCATCCCACACCCATCAAAGGCATCGCATCAGGATCCCCCATTGGGATCCCCCAGTTTGCAGGGACAGTGTCCAATTGATTCAGAAGAGCTGGAGACTGACCATCTGCTGCCATCTACTTCTCTTTATGACCCACCCTGAGACATGGCAGGGCAAACCTTACTGTTTAACTCTTGCAGCTGCAGATCTGACCTTCTGCTTCAGCCAGCGTGTCTGTGAGTCAGCGGATTGCTGGGGTGACCATGGCTTGGTACCTATGGCCTTGGTACATACTTGAGGCCCCTGTCACTTCTCACTGCCTGGGTGTGTAAAATCTCCCATCAGAATTGGTTTACTCCTTGTCTTCTGGGAAAGCGTGAGTTGATTCAGCACAGGATGAGTTGTTCTTTCTTCTTGTCCGCGTGTGTTACTTTTTGTTTGTCTTGCAAGGCACAGAAGGGCATTTCATGAGCTTTTCCTGGTCTGTGGAAGGAGTGAAACTCAGAGGGCTACTTGTGCATGGCAGACTGCAGGGACCACAGCTCAGACACCACAGTCTCACTCTGGCAGCAAAATCATCTTCCATACCAGCGACGCTGGTGCAGAACAGCTAACACAGAGGATCACATTGTCCCGGAGGCTTGTGAAGGCCATATGCAAATCCAAAAGCTAAGAAATCAGGTTCCTGGATTAACCTTGAAGAGTTACCACCTTGGACTTCTGGAGGGCGGACTTTAGTCTGTTCAGAACACTGGTTGAGAGAGTCCCTTGGGAGATAGTCCTGAAGGGCAAAGGGGTCCAGGAAGGATGGATGCTCTTGAAGAAGGAAATCTTAAAGGCCCAGGAGCAGGCTGTCCCCAAGTGTCACAAGATTAAAGGGCGGGGAAAATGGCCAGCCTGGATGAACAAGGAACTTTTGGTGGGATTTAGGAATAAAAGGAGGGTTTACCAACTTTGGAAGAAGGGCCAGGCAACTCAGGAGTGGTACAGAGATCTCGTTAGGTTATACAAAGAGAAAATTAGGAAGACAAAAGCCCAGCTGGAGCTCAGCTTGGCCACTAACATAAAGGATGACAAAAAGATTTTTTACAAATACATCAACAAAAAGAGAGTCAGTGAGAATTTCCATCCCTTACTGGATGCGGGGAGGAAAGTTGCAACCAAGGATGAGAAGAAGGCTGAGATACTTAATGCCTTCTTTGCCTCCATCTTCAATAGTCAG
>VXBO01000481.1:844-15121 GCA_013400135.1 Rhinoptilus africanus
CCCTCCTCTGGACCCGCTCCAACGGGTCCATGCTTTTCCTGTGCTGAGGGCTCTACAGCTGTATGCAGAACTCCAGGTGGGCCGCTACCAGAGCAGAGGAGCATTCACATCATGCACTGACTCCATGACTGACCATCCGTATCCAGAGCCTCATACCTGTTGTACAGAGGCACTCGGTAAGACACGGTAGGCAAGGAGGGAGGTTGCCTGCATGCCTGAGCATAGACTTGCCTCCATTCACTCCTTCCTTTGAGCTACTGAGTTGCTCCTGGTGGGGGGAAGGATACAGGATTCCCTTGATCTTGTTTTTTTTCTGGTGGCTGTTCCTATTTCTCTCTCAAGGAGGGCAGAGCATGGTTCCACTAGCCTATTTCTTTCTCAGACTCCTTGATGCTCCCTAACTTTTCTACTTCCTCTCATACCTGTGCCACCAAGATGAGATAATCCACCTGGTCACACATCACACAGCTGTTCTTACTACTGCCTGCATTCCTAGTGAAAGGCTCTGGCAGACCCTGCTGCCTGAGAGATGGATGGCTGCACAGTTTTGAGGAACTCTGTCTGCATGGCCACATCCATTTTGGCGAGTGCAGAGGACATGGCTTTCTGTTAGCTGAATACGATAGCAAAGGTCCTTCTGTGAGGGTGATGACCATCAACTGAACTCCCATCTTCGAGCTGGCAGGGTGATGACACCCTCTCTGCATGCCCTNTTGCAACAGGCCCTGACAAAAAGTCCGTCCTTATCTTTCTCATAAACCCTCTTTGAGTATTGAGAGGTTGCAATCGGAGCCTTCTCTTTTCCAGGCTGAACAACCCCAACTCTCTCAGCCTGTCTTCACAGCAGAGGTGCTCCAGCCCTCTGATCCTTTTTGTGACCCTCCTCTGGACCCGCTCCAACGGGTCCATGCTTTTCCTGTGCTGAGGGCTCTACAGCTGTATGCAGAACTCCAGGTGGGCCGCTACCAGAGCAGAGGAGCATTCACATCATGCACTGACTCCATGACTGACCATCCGTATCCAGAGCCTCATACCTGTTGTACAGAGGCACTCGGTAAGACACGGTAGGCAAGGAGGGAGGTTGCCTGCATGCCTGAGCATAGACTTGCCTCCATTCACTCCTTCCTTTGAGCTACTGAGTTGCTCCTGGTGGGGGGAAGGATACAGGATTCCCTTGATCTTGTTTTTTTTCTGGTGGCTGTTCCTATTTCTCTCTCAAGGAGGGCAGAGCATGGTTCCACTAGCCTATTTCTTTCTCAGACTCCTTGATGCTCCCTAACTTTTCTACTTCCTCTCATACCTGTGCCACCAAGATGAGATAATCCACCTGGTCACACATCACACAGCTGTTCTTACTACTGCCTGCATTCCTAGTGAAAGGCTCTGGCAGACCCTGCTGCCTGAGAGATGGATGGCTGCACAGTTTTGAGGAACTCTGTCTGCATGGCCACATCCATTTTGGCGAGTGCAGAGGACATGGCTTTCTGTTAGCTGAATACGATAGCAAAGGTCCTTCTGTGAGGGTGATGACCATCAACTGAACTCCCATCTTCGAGCTGGCAGGGTGATGACACCCTCTCTGCATGCCCTGCCATACAAACTGCTGTGAAAACTGACACCTCGTGTTCTTTTTCGTCACTCTGTTGGCTGCGCTCCTGGTCACTCACACTCCCCAGGCTGCCTTTATAGGCAGGGGGTGGCCACAATTGCTCTGGCAATGCCCAGGCCTCACCAGCATCTCCCAAAAGAGCTGCCAGCTCCTGACAAGTCTCTCTGCTGTCCCTGACAATTCCCTACTTCANTACAGCTGTATGCAGAACTCCAGGTGGGCCGCTACCAGAGCAGAGGAGCATTCACATCATGCACTGACTCCATGACTGACCATCCGTATCCAGAGCCTCATACCTGTTGTACAGAGGCACTCGGTAAGACACGGTAGGCAAGGAGGGAGGTTGCCTGCATGCCTGAGCATAGACTTGCCTCCATTCACTCCTTCCTTTGAGCTACTGAGTTGCTCCTGGTGGGGGGAAGGATACAGGATTCCCTTGATCTTGTTTTTTTTCTGGTGGCTGTTCCTATTTCTCTCTCAAGGAGGGCAGAGCATGGTTCCACTAGCCTATTTCTTTCTCAGACTCCTTGATGCTCCCTAACTTTTCTACTTCCTCTCATACCTGTGCCACCAAGATGAGATAATCCACCTGGTCACACATCACACAGCTGTTCTTACTACTGCCTGCATTCCTAGTGAAAGGCTCTGGCAGACCCTGCTGCCTGAGAGATGGATGGCTGCACAGTTTTGAGGAACTCTGTCTGCATGGCCACATCCATTTTGGCGAGTGCAGAGGACATGGCTTTCTGTTAGCTGAATACGATAGCAAAGGTCCTTCTGTGAGGGTGATGACCATCAACTGAACTCCCATCTTCGAGCTGGCAGGGTGATGACACCCTCTCTGCATGCCCTGCCATACAAACTGCTGTGAAAACTGACACCTCGTGTTCTTTTTCGTCACTCTGTTGGCTGCGCTCCTGGTCACTCACACTCCCCAGGCTGCCTTTATAGGCAGGGGGTGGCCACAATTGCTCTGGCAATGCCCAGGCCTCACCAGCATCTCCCAAAAGAGCTGCCAGCTCCTGACAAGTCTCTCTGCTGTCCCTGACAATTCCCTACTTCAGGAAGAAAATCCTGTGCTCTGAGATCTATCGCTCTGCTGCGCATCAAGCAAGGTCTGGAGCAGCTCGCCTTGGCTTTAAGATTACACCGTACTTCTAATACATCTGGTACTGCCGCACTGGACAGCGGTGTCACCTCATATTCAAACCTCAATAGTATACAGTTAATCTCTGATCCACACTGTGTTTTCACACAATTTGGACAGGGTTGTTGAAGGGTGAATGAACTCATGCAACCACCCCTTGACTTTCCAGTTCTTTGATATGACCATGTATGGGACAAAGCTAATCTCTGTTGGTCCACTGTTGTAATCAGTGCTCCGCTGGAGTTGCAGCCAGCACTTATCAAGGTGACACCTGTAGTTCTACTGCTAAACACTCATTTTAAGAGTCTAGGCAGCTGAGGTATCAAAGAGGTATCATTATTCATTTCCACAGTAACAATGCTAAATATTGTGTTGTCATGGATCCTTCAAATATCTGTTCCTCAAAAATGTCAGTGCCCAAGATGCAAAGCTAAGTCCCATTACAGCATCATGAGGTTTACAGTTTCCTTTAGTAAGACTGAATTCATCTTCTACTACATGCAGCTTCTGCTGGCCTATATATAGTACAAGTTAAAGCTAACTTATCTATGAGTTACTATTATCCTATAAACACTAATAACACACAAGCTCCAGTAGAGGTACTGCATGCACTGCCTGCAGTATTACACCTTTGAAAGGTAATTCGGCCGCCATAGGCAGTCTCAGCTTCGTGGGCATTCAAGAGATCACACTTCAGCTGTAGAATCCCCTTTCGCAGGCCAAAAACCCTCTTTGGATCCCACTCCTAACTTAATTTTTATTAAAGCTGTGGTTTAGGTCAGGACAGACTGAACACATACATTAATTGCTATGCAATAATTGGATCCATGTGAAGGAGTTCCGTATTTATTGCCTTGGTGAAGTAGTTCTTTTTAATGCAAATAACACTACAATGTTCTGTGAAAGCAGTTGTCTCCCCTTCCTTTTCCCTTCTGGCAGGAGCAGGGCTGTGAGCAGTCAGGAGAAGCAGCATGCTGAGTTGATGGTGCCCACCGCCTTTGCTTGGAGCATGGTGACTCCAGCTGTGCAAGCTTGGTCCCAGGCATCCCTAGAGATCCTCCAGAGCAGGTGTCACAAACCACAGAGGTACTGAACATAGGAACAAGCTACACATTTGCTCCTCAAAGAGCAAATCTTTGACTAAGACCTGCCAGTACAGTGGCCATGACTAGCTACTTAAAGGAATTAGGAAGAACTGGGAGTGCTGAAAAGAGAAGGCCATTACAGTTTTCAGTACTGTCACCTTTATTCTCTGTACTTGTCATATATGTCCATCAGTTTAAGAACAGATAATACACTAAATTCAAACACAAATTACTTCTCAGGCACATTTTTCCAGCTGACAGTTCACAAAAATATAAAACAAATTTAAGCTTCACAGACCTCAGCTAATTCACAGAGTTTCGCTAACTGCATTCAAAGACACACTGCTGTTTGCAAAGGCTAAAGTCATTAATATACGCCTCTCATTTAAATGGACATTCACTCTACTGGCAACTTTTACCATTCAAAAATACCTTATGTGTTATCGTGATTGACAGTAACTTAACACATCATGAGCTCCATGTTATTAATTAAAAATTCTGTAATCTAGTTCAAGTTGTTCCTATAAAACTGAAAATACAAAAAAAAATAGTCCAAGTAACTTCCAGAAAACACATTTCAGAACATTTTTTAATTGTTTTATACAGAATAATAATTACATAAGGGAATCTGTCACTTAAGTGATCATTCCTATTTACAGGAGCAAGGTAAAAGGACTTCTACTAAGGCCAACTCTTAACTACTGTAGCTTGAATCTGCAAGAGAACACAGTCAGCTGCGGACGTCAGCATTCTCCTGTTAGAGGCAGAAGTTCAAGAAATGCTCAGGCTAAAAGTTTTTGTAAACAGTGCCTGCCTGCTCTTTTGACTTTCATCATGGCCTAGGCTAAGAGGCCAGAAACACTTAATTTCTAGGGGATACAACAGTAACTCTCAGAGCAAAAAAAGGAACAGATGGCCTCCAATTTTAAGAGTAACTTGCTAGTGGCATAAAATTTGCTCTTGTTCTAACTGGAGTGACTGAAGACTTAGCACCCACTAATGAGAAGATACCTGTGCCCTTAATTTCACCAACAGAAAAAAATACCTAAGATTGCTCCCTAAACACCCTGTATGTCATCAGACACAGTAGTCTGAACCACCTTCATTTAGATATAAAATGCAAATGCCCTTTTTCAAGAGGAAAAAAAAAAAAAGGTAAGAGAAGCCCTCTCACTGTTCTTTAGAAAGGAAACTGCATCTTCCAGCTACTGGCACAGTGAGCTGCTGAAAAGAGCAACATCCTAAACTTTGCTTCTAGCAAATTAGGTCACTGAGAATCTATACTTCAGCATCACCATCAGTTCAGGGTTACTAAGTGAAAATTAATTTTAGGAAAGGACACTCCAGTACATTGATCTGTCAAACTCAGAAAGCAGTTTTAAGATATACAGTCAACCTCCACACCCATAACATTATATTTCTCAAAACCACAGATACACAAACCAAACCTCCAGGATACCTAGCTTCATTTCACCTGATTGGAGTTCATAATATGTTTCAGTCCTCAGAGAATCTCATTTTTCTTCTGCCTTAATAAATTTTGCAGCAAAATAAATGGAATCGATACTTTATGGCAACACCTTTAAGAATGAGCATCAATTAATCTGCAAACACCTTAAAGATTTAGGAGCAGCAAACTTACACACTACAGTGGCCAACTAACAAGACTTTCTGCCCCCTATAAATTTAGATGCGAAACTCTCCCTACTATTTAGAGACTGTACTGAACACAATGCCCTCAAGAACAGATGCCATGGAGACTGCTTGATTACGAGTCAGATCTGATCGATTCCTAACTGCAAAATCGAAGTCTTCCAAAGCAGTAACAGTCTCTAACTGCATACTAGCTGGGCATCCAAAAAAAGAGTTACATGAAACTGCTTGTGCTAAGTTGCCCAGTTCTTCCCTACAGTTATTTTAACCAGCAAAGTAAGCAGGGCACGCTGGGTTCCATCAATGCAAGTAGTTCCCATAGCTCAGTACATGGATCAAACTCCCTCACTTTCCTCTCACACACCAATTACCATTTCTCCTACCTCTCCTACTATCCTAAAACAGAAAAAAAAAAAAAGCCAGTTGATTTAAAGAAACAGTCCATAACTCCTAATAAAAAAAAAAACAGAACAGTATGCTTCCAGTATAACTGCACAGGCTCCATCATACAAGCAAGACAAATTTCTGAACTTCTTGAGATCTATACAGAAACTGAATATAAAACTGGAAAGGATCCCTTGAGACATCAAGCCACGTATCCGTCTTCCACATCACAATCTTCATCAGGAATCTGATCCATCTTAACCTAAAGACAAGTGAAGTTGTTTGCTACCACAAGGCAGCTAAAAAGTTTATTCTCGTGTTGGAAGCCTGTTCCTAATTTCCATCCCGAACTAATTCACGGACTATTAATACTCATTTGTTCTCACACTGAACATGCTATGATTCAAGCTTGAATAGCCTTCCCATCTCCCATGGTGCTTATCACTGTAAAATATTTATACAGCACTATCAAATCTTTCTCCCAGCCCATGAGCTAAGCTAGCCAAGGCCTTTCAGTTTTCTTTCACGTGGGAATCTCAGTCTTCCATACCCTCCTACCACCTCTTTGCTGCACCAGCTGGTGGATATTCACTCCCCTTGGGAACAGGTGGCCTGCACAAACATAGCGGAGTGGCATCACTACACTTACTGGAAGTTCGAGGTTCTTTGAACTTCAGGGCTTCATCTTTTAGTGAATCCAAGTCATTCACCTATGATACTCATTTGAGAGCCATTTCCAAAAAACTGACCCCCAATCAGGCAGCCAAGTACAAATACTAAACTTTCTATTTTACTATTGACTTGTACTCAAAATCATCAGATTCCTATAAACCAAGACTAACTGCCAACTTACCCACAGTTTAACTTTTTGAGAAGAAACTCCAAGTAGAGGGTTTTTTCTATCTACTTTATAATTTTCTACCAATCTCCAACTTTCCTGTGGTATAGTAACAGGTTTCTCCCAGACTTTGGGAAAAATCATTGTTTAGACAAGGACCAAGGCTTTCAGTCCGAAGTGTTTTTCTCTCCTCCTCCTCCCTGAGGGAGGACATGCTAATCTAAACACTTCTGTTTAGAACATAATATTCCTGAGTTTTCCCTCCCACTGCCCTTGAAAACACATTTACCACAGATTGTACTGCCATATAGACACAACTTGAAGTCAGGTGATGTTGATGCAGTTGTATCAGACAATAACCCAGCTAGTGAAGCTGACCAGTGCAACAGGTTTTACTACCCTTAATCAAACTCCATGATCAGCAACAGACTAATGCCATATATTGTGCCTACTATCGAAATGTCCAATGGATAAGAAACTACTCAGCTCATAAGTAAATGCTTTATAGTAGCTTTGCTGATAAGAACACACTTGGTTCTAGCTATTTCTTTCTACAAATAGTAAAAGCAGATTTTGCTGGCACAAACCTACAGTAATCTCTTATATTGTTCTCATAAACAGGACATTCTTATTTAGTCAGGAGACCACCTCAACAGTTGAATGAACAGATTACTGCCGTACTTCTGGTCCCAAAGGCATAACAGATACAGTAACTGAGAAGAACCATAGGAGAGGAACAGGCTTGTGAATCCAGTCAGGTTTACAAGGTGAGTGAGTGACTGGAAAAAAAACCACATTTGTATTTAACTGAACAAGGCACTTACTTAAAATTAATCCAATATTAAAAAAAAAAAAAGCCTCACAGATAGTATAAAGCATTCAGAAACTTCTGTATTTACTGTTTGCAGGTACTGAAGTTTGTAGACAAAAGAAAGAAGCGGCATGGTCTAGAAGACAAATAGTCTGGATTTGGCAAGGTACAGATCCAAATTTAGCTCTGATATTTTCTTTCTGAGCAAGTACCTCTGCCTTTCTAACTTCCTCTCCAAAACTGAGCTCATCTACACCTAGGTGAAGTTTATCAGCCTACTAGTTGCTGTTACACATTGCTCAGAGATGAAAAAAATTAATTTCTGATTTTAAAGTTGGCCTCTACACAGCTCCAGTCTACATTTTAAAACTGATCTAAGCCCTGTCTTAAAAGAGCAGACACTACGGCCAGTTTTCTGATACTAAATAGCAACTAAAAAACTGAATACATGCAGCTTTATACTAACTTATGAACACACAGACTACAGCAGAGCTTTAAACAACTGGAGGGGGGGGGTGTGAGGGGTGAAGCTCAGATACCTGCACCTTTCAAAAAAAAAAAAAGCAGAAAGATATGTCTACTGACAGCTCTGAATGCTCCCTATGAACCCACAAGGGCTTGTGTTGAGAAGCTAGCTCATGTTCTCTGAGTGGTAACTCTTGCACGGTCATGTTGATTATCAGATTAGCATAAAAAAACCCCCACTATCTTTAAGCAGCCAATTTTTACAAGGATATTCTCCATGAACTGATTCACAACAAGCATAATAGCAATATAGTGGTTTGAGTATGAATAAAATTGTCAAGATATTTTAAGTAATTATAAAAAGACGCTTAAAAAATCCTTTCCCAATACAGCATACTGACAAACTAGTTGAAGGGGTAAACAAGTTTTATTTAGATATGCATTAATGGCCTTCATTAGATAACCAAATAAAAACCAAGTTAGAAATACAAGGTGTGAAGCTCAGACATTCAAGGTGAGGGGTGGGGATAAGAATTTCAGCCACAGTTCTGTTCCTTGCCCTGAGCTTAACACATCTCTGGTACAAAAACACAGGGAGTGACAAGAGACAGAACTAGAGTCAGTCAGCCTTTACACCACATTCTGACTTGGTGTGCTTATAGCAGCCACAAGCCCATTCTTCTTCATTTCATGTTCATTTGATGCTCCCTGCAGGGCAGCACGCAGAGGAAAGCTGCTGAGGCCTCCTGTCTGGTCTTTACAGGGCCTAAATAAGACATGCTGCACTTCACCATATCCTGTAAAATAAAAAAGCGATTCATTTCAGTGACTCCACTCCATTCAAGCATGCTGTCGGGAACAGGGGCCAAAAATAAAAACCTTGGTGGGAGAAGACATTGGCAGCCATATCCTTTAGTCCTGCAAGTTTACATAGCCCTATGGATTTCCCTTCAGGAAAGTATTTTCCTGTGTTTCAGAAATACAATGAAAACACTTTCAAAAGATTTGCCAGCAAACATGCCCTTGTATGCACAAGGGCAGCAATGACACTGTAGACAGTAGCATGGTCATCTGCTCATATTATTCTTTAATTAGCATATACTCTCCACTCCCCATAAGTTCCAAAGAAAACACCTTCCAGCCTGTAGTTACCCAAATCAAGGACAAATATCTTTGCTTTCCTACCATACCTGCAAAATAGACTTTAAATATAGGACACAATTATGTACAGAGCTACCCGTAAGTACATACAACCTGTATGTTTAACTTCTCAGTTTACTGGCCACCTTGGTAATAGTGGTCCAAGAAAGTTTGGATTGTTGAGAAATACAGCACATAACATCCACAAGTTATTAAGTACAAAGGTCAATTTTTCTTGCTAACAGCTCAACTGGATAAGAACATTTCAAATACAATAGTTTTAAGATTATGGTCATATAGCCAAAGCATTTGAAAAATGGCAAACAGGTAAAAATATATTCTAATATGAATAAAATCAGTTGTATTCGTAATTCATGTCACCTTAACTCTTCCTTGATTAAATTTTAAAGAATATGTGTCATTCTCCTCAAATTTATTTTGAAATTTTATTAGAACACTCACTAGAATTCAAGGAAAATATTCCCAAGTATGTGAAAGCTTAACCTTCTTCAGCCAAGAATTGTAACAACTTCCCTCACTTGAAAATTCTAACTCTAGCCAGGAAACAGAGAAAAGGACCAGCTGCGAAAGAAAAGCGCTAGAAAAAGAACCCGAACAGTTAATAAAATAAACATGAATTATCGGAGAATGTAAGTTGAAAACACTAGAGTCGGCAAAGAAAGTATAAAAATAATAAAAAGATTAAAACGTTCCCTGAAACTCTTATTCTGGTAATCTCTGAACCTACCATTTTTGCAGAGTCACCTATCAAACCTGAAGCAGCAAGTACAAGCCCTTCAAAGTCACACCTCCTCTGACTACGCAAGTACATATCAATAAAATCCTATGAGATTCAAGAGCACTGTAATAATCCTCTAGAACAGGAGAAAGATATCTGCTGTAAAATCAAAGAAAAAGAGAAAAACACCAGGTCTTGGAACAGAAAGACATCTTTAACCTAGAAGCATATTACTGGGTTTGAAAAGGATCATGAGAGCAGTTTTCCTCTAACCACTAACATTATAAACTCTCACGGAAATATAGAAACAATCCTCTTTATCAGTAACTGTTGCAGGACTAACCTACACTGAAACACATGCAGGAAGGAGGTCCTCAGAGAAAGTTCACACTTCCTCATAGGTTACA
Organism: Rhinoptilus africanus; assembly: GCA_013400135.1. Taxonomy (NCBI): domain Eukaryota; kingdom Metazoa; phylum Chordata; class Aves; order Charadriiformes; family Glareolidae; genus Rhinoptilus; species Rhinoptilus africanus. The sequence continues at coordinate 11,123 of VXBO01000481.1, forward strand.
AGTATCAAAAGCAGATTTTCCCATTTCACCCTCTGGCTCTTACAGAACTGTTTCTGAAGTTAGTTCTTCGAACAAATACAATAAACTACAAATTCATCAAAACAAAAATGACAAACACTATATCTATTACTTTTCTATCTTCTTACTTAAAAAAATCACTTTCCTACGAGTTAGATGTACTACAACTTAGATTTCGTTCACTTATGCAATGAATTGCGTTAGTCCTTACTCTTCACTACTGCTGCTAGATCAGGTGTTTTTCCAGCAGAAGCCCACAGTTTACCAGGAGAGCTCTGAGAAATTTTACCAATGCGTTTTACAACACATTATTTTCTTCTATGTATCTTTTCTAGACCCAAATAGAACAAGGATCGATACAAAGATGTTTTAAAATTACATAGGCTTTCAGTACTCATCTCCTTTTTTTATTAGACACTTTAGTATAGTTTTCAATATACCAAATAGATACAGATGTAACTAACAAAATTTTGTGGGTTCATGAAGAGTATTCGGTTTTGTATGGGTTCACAAATCATACTCTATCCATGCAGATATTGGTCTGCACTGCTTATAAATTTATCACTGCACTCTCCAAAGAGAATTAAAGCAGCTTGTCATTTTACCATCAACACCCTCCAGGTACATATTAAAAAGTACCTCCCTTATATGTACCAACTCATTGTTGGTACAAAGCCAAAATATTTTTTTATACCCCATACAAATCAGAAAATACGTATTCTTTGCTATGTCATTGTCTTTTGAAAAATGAGAGTAGTATCTCTTTTTTCCCTGCAGCATACCTGTTTTATCTGGAAAAATGAAATATACACCAATCTCGCTTCTTCCTTCTTACATACCCTTTGGATCCTCGTCCTGGAGCACACTCCCCACACATTTAATACAGCTTCCATTACTATCTAGCCTAAATTTCTAAACTTAAAAACCAAGAGCTTCCAGCACCGAAGGAGCATAATATCAGCATCCAAAAATCCCCGCACCACATGATTAACAATAAAGCATAAACAAACTAAGGATGCACCAGAACATAAAAGAAGTTCAAACTTCCACAACTAAGTGTCCTGTTGACACCATGTTAAATAAGCAGGCATTTCCTGGGTGTTCACTGTGGTGGAACAGTGAAACATGAAAGCCCATATTATGTGACACAGACACTGCAGCCAAAAGACTACTGACATCCCGAATATTCCTTGCACTTCTCTGCATTTTGACAATCAGGTTTTTAGGTTAACAGCACAGGGGAGCTGAAAAAGAAACAGGACAGACTTAACTTTCAACTGGTATTTCACTTTCACAGAAAGTTAAGAATGCCTGTTGAGATTTTTTACAAGCCTATTTCATGTCTACATAGTGGTAACTACAACAGAAGCACTAGATTTAGAAGCCTACAATGTCATCACTGTCACCTCAGACAGGAGATGTGGCTATACATGTCTGCATCAGCTTCAGACAGGGCTTATTATTTGCTCATAACACAACGCTTAACGTACTTACTCCCTCAGACATTCAACAAACACAAGCAGCAGCTTTTGTAGGTAAATGCATGCTTTCATTTGTCCTGGTTAAGTCTGAATGCTCAATACTGAACTGCTCCACTACGAACACAAGGATGATTACAACGGGTAAATCCACTCATCTACAGAGTACAATGAATACAACATTGATCCCCATGCACTCTACAGGTTTTTCCCCCAAAACAGCCACGCCTGAAAAAATTTCTCCATTTGGTAATAAGCCTTCTCAAATAACAGGGATTGAGGCTAAACCCTTCCAACTTTTTTAGTCAGTCAAAATATTTGACAGTCTTCATCTAGCACTTTCACAAGTAAGAATAATCCATGCTTTAAGTCTATGTTTATTCAGTCAAAATACTCAGTGGGAAAACACTTCAAAACACAACTGAACCAAAACTAAAGTCACAATATAAAAAGCATGTCTTGAACTTTAAAATTCAATTGTCTGATGAAGCAGGAAAAAAAATAAAGTCAGTTGCTTGTACAAAAACTGTAACAGGCCTAATTAGTTATTATAAAGTGTGTTGCTTCAAATTCTCACTGGAAGGTTTATTTAAATATTCCTTTCTATTAATGACAGCTTTTGGCTACAAGGAAAAACTCTTGTTAGAACACCACCTAACATCAACTCTCTTCAGATTAATTTTATATTGAGAATAAGGGGAGAAATTGCTAGAACCAGAAACCAATTTTAGAGTTACAACTTTCCTAGGCCTACCACAACTAGACGATTTTTGGCCTTGTCACAGCATAGGGCACAGCTCCAAGTAAACAAGGCTACCTCTATCAGAGAAACACACATATAGTTCAAAGACTAGAAGTAATGTTTCCTGAACTCCGAAAACCACGCATATTTATTTCAAGATGTTAGAAAATTAATCTAAGAAACCAGTGCAATTAGCTACAATTAGTATTTTTCAAAATCAGAGAACTTTGAAGTATGTACTTGTGAAAGGACTAATGGACTAAATTTTGAATTATTTGCCAATTTTGATACATTTGTTTTCTAACTGAGGTCTCAAAAGTGTTCTTCTCTTAATATTAAGTTCTATGATTTACACTTTCAACAAGAATTTCTTTGTAATTTTCTAAAAAGTACACCAAGGAAGTTTAAATAAATTTTTCACCTCCATACCTCTACTGCTAATAAGATCAAGGCTTCACCATCCTCACTTTAAAACAAAGTTCTCCTCAAATCCTACACATATTTCCCCTATCTTACCAGCCATTCCTAGACAAAACATGAAGTATTAGGCTCATAAGAAGCATTCTTGTTTCAGTTACTGACCTACTGTAGCAACTGTATTTATAAACAGAGTGTGCAGTCTAATTTCCCATAATCCAACTTCTGGCTAATGCCTTTTGCTGTCTCATATGCTGGTAAAGGTTTTGACTGGCAATATTTCTTTAGTCCTCTTCTTGATTTTATTTCCCGGGACCTTAATGAATACAGAGAACAGGAGAAAAGGTGAAAAGAGAGCTTTTCTCAGTACCAAATAAGGACTAATATTTTAAATCCTTGAAAGTTTCTAACACATGCTTCAGCTAGACATTTGCCATCTCCCTCTGCCTCATCATTCAGTTCGATTTAGACTTATATATTTTTTAAGATGGAAGTGGCAAAGGATAAACCAGTAGACTTCATAAAAGCAGATGTAATGTTTCAGAGTTTCAGTGCCCAGATGTCACATCAAAGGCTGCTGCAGACACACCTTCAGACACTAAACTTGCAGTCTTTCAAAAGAAGGCCACAAGGATGCCTGGACTTGGCTACCAGAGGCAACCATTCGTGCTCAGGCATGTGACAAGGCAACTTCCAACTCTGCAAACTCACTTCAGGCCCTTCCTCTCATCTCAGAACACTGCATTTCCCGGAGGATTTTTCAGTAGGCTCCCATGTGCCAACCGAACACATTCACCCACAACCAAAAGCAGTCTTCTCCCTGCTCCCAGTCTTACAAGCACAGAGATACACAGTCACTGCAACCGGCCAATAAGGGAGACTAACTCTATTAACAAACCTTGCCACACACCTAAAGTCCCGCTGTGCAGGAGACACCAACATTCACCCTACCGTGGGTCAGCAGAATCTCTCATGCCCTCCCTCACCTCGTAAGTGCGGACTGATGACGGCAGCTCACGCTGTAGAGAAAACAGTAACGCCTCTCCGCAATCATCCACCTTCATCAAACACAGTATACACACTTGTCTAAGCGTACAAGGATGCACCTAAGAGCAAAGGCTGACGAGTTCCTCTATAGTACACATTCCTGCAGAGAAGAGCCCTACAGCTCTCCCTACATTCCCTTTCCAGGTGGGAATTCATGGAGAGCAAGCACCATTTTCCTTCTGCTGCACCAACCTCCCCCCAAAACGGGAGGCCGTGACGGGCTCCCAGCACTCCCCATGTGAAACAGCAGAACTCACCACTTTGCCCCATTACCCACTAACCCACGGGTGATGGGCA
>VXBO01000481.1:32789-44476 GCA_013400135.1 Rhinoptilus africanus
CCACTTGTGACCGGACACCAACTGGATTTAACTCCATTCACCACCACTCTCTGGGCACGGCCATCCAGCCAGTTCTTTACCCAGCGAAGAGTACACCTCTCCAGGACATGAGCAGCCAGTTTCTCACATGCCTCTTTCCATTACAGCTTTTCTCGGTCTGTCTGCACCATAATGAGGGATTGCAGTGCATGTGAGGATACCAGGTTTGGCTCTGATTTCACATGGCTACCAGTGAAATGAAACATGGGTTAAACAGAGGGCTGGTTTTCTTGGGATTAAATAACATGCTTTTCCTTTGTTACTCCCAACTAATTGTATTTTTCTTCTACCACTGTGTTCCTAGGCTTCCAACTGCAAGTTTAAGAGGTAGTTCAGAGCAGTGGGTAGGGCACCTGGCTGGGAGTAAAAAGGCCTCCCTACTAATCCTGCCCAAATTAACTGATCAGCTAATGATTCCGATGTTGGCTGTATGCAGTTCTGTCCTCTCTACAGGGAGGACTCAATATAGCTGAAAAGTGCAATGACTTAAAAATTAGCTTCATAATATTTTTTTAATTAAAATGAAGAAGCAAATTAAATTACACCCAGTGAGAGCAAGAGATAACAGTCATCCACTAATTGTTTGTTGGGAGACAGGTTTAGTGAAGGGGAAAATCAAATTAGATAGGTATTGCTGGGTTTGTCTTCATACTTTCTTGGCTAAACTGTGTTTTCTGAGATCAAGGAGAGGACTTGATCTCAAGTCCTCTGAGATCAAGTTCAGAGGATTGAACAAGCAGCAATTCCATTTCAGGATTTATGCAGTGTTCACTTGTGCATCTAGTTATAAATATTGATGGTTACAGTACCACTTACTTAATGCTAGAATTGTCATGTACAAATAAGATTATTAGGAGTGCAAAAGGCCTGAAAGGGATAATTTCTTTGAAGTGAGAAGGACTTTCAAACTGCAAAGCTGAGCATAAACTCATTCAAGTTGAGCATAAACGAGAAACATCAAATCAGGCAAAGAAAGCAGACCTTAACCAAGCTTCAGTGAGATGCAATGGAGACACAATGCTGTCCAAGTGAATCTGCACTGAGGAGAGAAATTAAAGGAATTATCAGGAGTTAGGAATTATTCTTTCTCCTGCTCACTGTTGTTGCATGGCTGCAGTAAGAGAGGAAACTGAAATGATTCTGTTTCCACACATGTCCTCCTTATAAAAAGGAGGACTGGAGAGGTGGTGGGGTAAACGTAGTGAAGCTAATAGTGGAGCAATACTAGTACATGATCAATAGCACTTTATATTGAGAGTCAGAAGAGTAGAATTGGCTATAACCTTCATCAGTGGCCTGCTTCTTACAAGGGATGGGGCTTTCATGTTTCCAGCTGAGGCACCAGAGACAGACAGTTCATGTGAATCACTCGCTTTCGTATGTATACATGCTGCCCAATGCACTCAAGATGCAGCAAATCACTTACACCCGCTGAGAAGACAGGACAGAGTATGCGCCCTGTGCATGCCCAACAGTTTTCAGCCACAGCTATTGAGCACAGCAGCCACTCATATTATCTCCAGCTCATTGTCATGGCTCAAGCAATGCTGTGTTCTCATCAGAGATTTCCAGCAGCGCAGAAGACACTTTATTTCCAGCTGGTGAAAAAGGATAGAGCAAAGGACCATCCCAAAGAGCCAGAAAGCTCCACAACCAGGACTGCAGTGGAGATTAATTGCCTTATCTAAAAGATTCGTGTCTCTGCTCCCCACAGAAAACAATGATAAAAGTCAATTTTGGTCATCTCTACAGTAAGAATGTAATTTTAATAAGATAGGTGATGATTTTTTTATCTTACTATGCAAACAATGACTGTACTGGTTTTGGAAAAATAGTTGGGTTGTGCTCAACGTACCTTCCTGAAGTATCTGATTGCTGCTTCACAGAGAAAATTCCCAAATCTTACTGCTCACTTACTACACTGTCTCCGTCTCTGGAGACATTCAAAACCCGTCTGGACGCGTTCCTGTGTAACCTGCTCTAAGGTGGCCCTGCTCTGGCAGGGGGGTTGGACTAGATGATCTACTAAGGTCCCTTCCAACCCTAGGATTCTATGATTCTATGATTTTTCTCTCCAAGGTGACACTGTCATTTGCTCTCTGAAGTGGGAGCATCCCAGAAGTCTTGCTATTTTGCAGTGTTAACAGAATTCAAAGCTTTTCAGTGTGAAAGTCCAAACTTGCAGAGCAGAAATCTGGAGTCCAGTTAAACAGACTAAGATCTCACTCTTGTGGGTCTTCAAAGGACATAAAGTCCTTCAGGAATCTTTCAGCCCTGGAGTTTGACTTGTCAGTCTTCTGTGTTTTACAACTTAAACCATCTCAAACCATCTATCCTCATAATTTTGTTGTAGTTTCTTCTTATATCTCTCATCTTTGAAAAGTAAGTTCTTTTGCATAAGGCTAGACTTAAGTGCTAAGTTTAGGGTCCAAACTGAGAGGTTACTGTCTTGAAAGGAGTCTTGCCAGAGAAAGTTTTTCAAAAGATGTGAAGTTGTGTCCGCTTTCCTCTTTTCTGAAATCGTTATTTCCTCTTTGAGTGGAATCAAGCTGTCAGTTTACTGCTTTACATCTTCTTTTGTTCATCTTTCTTCCATTCCCTGGAGAGCTGCCCAGTACCAAGAAGGATTTGTTTCCTAATTCTGAAGTTACCTTCTTAGGTGCCAGCAGTTCTGGGGAGAGCCCGTCCTTAGATTTCCGTGTGGCAAAAGTACCACTTAGACATGTCAGGCTCATTGCATTCTTTTTACCCATCCAGCAGATGGCATCGAAGCTCTAGAAAAGTTCATCCTTCTTCATACTGTCGGGTCCTGCAGCGATTCTTAATTTTTTCTTTGACATTTTCGGTTGAAAAGGTAATGATGCCAACAGGATTATTTTAGGAGACTTCGGTTTAGTTTGCTATTAGCTTAGAAATCTTGTGATGGTAGTATATGTATATATTTTTGAGAGCTGGTGGTCTTTTCCTGAAGCCTAACAGGCTGGAAATTTTAATTTTCTTCTTCAGTGTACTTACAGTAAATTTAAGAAGAATTTATCTTATATGGCTTTCAAGTGATGTTAAGTTATATTTGTGATTTTGAGTCTGATTTCTCAAGTTCATTAGTAAACTAATGTCTGTGCTCCAAATACTTGCAGTATTCTGACTGTTGTGAATACCGACATAGGTAACATAGCAAACGTTAATCAAATATATTGAAGTAATATTCCTTATAAATCATATTTCTTCCTGATATTCAATTTCCCAATGCTGGCCCAGTTTGTGTATAACATTCAATAACTTATGACTACTCAGTTCGAAACCACTACTTATATGCATTAATAAAAATGCCTATTATTAATGTATAAGGTCTAATAAATTCAGTTTCACAACATACATTTATTTAGTTGACTCCAATTTCCATATTCTGTTAGGAGCAAAGGAATTTGTTATTATCATTTCAGTTATAACAAAAAGTAAGATATAATCTATTTGCTCCTTCATTTCCAGGATGACAAAAGACAGCTCGACTATCTTTGTCTAAACCCACATACACTAATCTTCATAGAATTCTTTCCTAGCAAGCACCTCTGATGGATGCTAAGACATCGAGTAAGAGTACTAAATTAGTGGGTTTTTTCCTGTTGTTCTTTTTAACAAAATCATTTTAACACTGCCAACCACAGAAATGTTAAATTACATATTACAGGGGTCAAAATAATTCTTTCAGTTCAATGGAAGTCATGTTTGGTAGAATTTTTTCTGAAACCTGGAATATGCAATTCAAATAGCCCTTTAGCAAAAAAGTATTGAGGTATTTGTCCTTATGTACAAATGAAATCATTGATAGGCAATTATATGTCATCCCTCTATTTCAAATCTGATGACTCAAAGGTGAAATATCTTCAGCTCTGATTGGAATCTGCCTTAACATTGAATCATCCATGCTATTTGAACAAGTCTGTCTGTGGTACTAAAATATCTTGTTGTGTGGTCCTGATGGTAACAATGGACAATTAAGTAGATAACAGAAGTTTAACAAGGGAAGTCCATTTTCCCCATACATAGGATAACAAGTTACCTTTTCTGTCAACAGGATTCTACCTGACATTGTTCAAGGTGTACCTAGACACTTGGTAAGTCATTTTTGCCTTCTCTTTGTTTATTCATTAAAAATTTGTTTACTGATATTGATAAAATATCAACATCTGGATCAACAACTTTTTATATCCCTCAGTGGCACGCGTTTTGATCAATGTATCTCATTAAAGAATTCTTAAAAGTATTGTTTAGGTCTTGGGCAGAGGTTATATAGCACTTTCTTCAATTTGAGTGTCTTCCTCTGTAATTGTTTGCCACGTTGCTAATTACACCGAATATTAATTTGAATTTTATTTATGCATAACTCTACTCTCTATATGTATTCTAATTCTCTATGTTTACTTTGGTTTCACTGAGATTGTCCATGCTGGTTAACAATAGGGTTTTTTGCAGATACTTAACACGACAGAATTAATCACATTCTTAGTAAATAAATAATATGTCAGATCTTAATAATATTCCTTTAATGTATATCTATGTGATTGCATACTTGCCTAACTTTCCCAAGAAAAGAAAATAATACTCATTCTTAAAAGATGCTTCTAAAAGATTTTAAAATTTTTAATTACTCTTTTAACAGATGTCTTCATATCATTGATACTCCACCACTGTGCTAAGTAAAACTAGCAACTGTAGAAAACACAATGTGAAATGCTGCTTGTTTAATATTTAATAAGTACTGAAATTTACCAGTTTAAGTGATCATGAGACTGACTCAGTGATTTACTATTGCAAGCCAAAGTTTATTCTTGGAAGAGCATGCAGTTCTGAAAAAGAAGGAACAGCAGGTGGGGGACATTCATCAGAATCAGGTTCTGGTTCAGGCTGCTGGACAAGGTGTCACTGCTTGCAGTTACTGTGAGTGGCCCAGACCAGGGCCAATGGTCTGTCCAAAACCTTCTCAAAGCCCCTGCGGCAGGGCAGCTTCTCCCCAACACCACTGCCACAGTCTGCTTGTTGCTTTGGATGGTGCACTCTGTGTGACATGGATTTTAACCATCTGAGAAGGGTCAGAGAGCCCCATCTGAGCCCTTAGTTGCTGCCACTATACAAATAACATTGGGCTTTCTATTGTTCCAGCAGAATTCCTGCTCAGATGAATCTTCTAAAGCTGGCATTTTTACAGAATGGAGGGTGGTAATAACAGGAGAACAAGCTGAGTTTGCGAGCACGTTTAGCTGTGTTCTCTTTCTTTGCCATCATCAAAGTCAGTGAAATGATAGGGAGGGTGAAACAGAGGTAAGGTTTGCTTGCAGCCAAATTGTACTGACGTCCCCAGGTTCTTTCTTTGTCATGGAGGCAGTGCAGCCTGCCTATGACTAAGCTTAGAAGGCAAGGTTCAGTCAGCTTTTATTGCCTCTTTCAATGTCAGATGTACAAATGACAATTAAAAGGCATTTTCCGTTCCTTCAGCTGGTAGCTTTAGTTCAGTGTCCTCCTATTCCTACCCTAATTGTCAGCAAAAAGTATCTTTTTCTCCTGTGTGTTCTGAAGCCTCAGGTGTTCACCTGCAGCCATAAATTTGTATTAGGTCTATCTTATGCATGAATGATCAGCTGTCAAAGACACCTGACTAATTTTTTGTCTCTCTACCTCTACTAGAGGAATAGTGTAGAGACTCACGGCAAATCCTGTACAGGCATCCAGGACAGGCTCTGTTCCCATGACTTTTACAAGAAAACCATCCCTTTGTTGGAAGATGCTTCACCTGATTATCAGCAGTTCACTCACGTGGCATATGCATGGAGCTATCCATCCTTCAGATACCCTGATATTTGCCAGGAAAGGAACTCAGTGATGCACAATCAATCTGCATTTCTGTGCTGAGGACAAAGTGTGTCCTAAGGCAATTGCTGCATACAGTAACAAGGAGTAGTGGTCTTCTGGACCTACATTTTACCAATAATAAAGACTTTTTGGCAACTATGCCTCCAATGACTGTAAGATTGAGAAGTGTGAGGTCTTAAGGAGCAGGAGGAAGACAAGTACCAGAATGAAGACCCTTAACCTGAGAAAGGCAGATGTTAGCTTCCTCATGGAATTGTTAAGAGCCATCCCACAGGAAATTGCCTTGGAGGGCAAAGTTGCTCAGGAGTACTAGGAGATTTTCAGAGATAGCCTTCTCAAAGTATCAGAGCGGTCTATACCCTTCATCAGAAAAAGGAACTGTCATAACAAGAAACAGCCTGGTTAAAAAGTGAGTTAGTGAGGGAGCTCAAATGCAGAAGAGAAATATAAAAGAGATGGAAAAGGTGAGACTCCCACAAAGAAATAAAGAAACATTGGTCCTGCATGCAGAAATGTGGTTAGGAAAGCAAAACTCAGCCAGACCTCAAACTAGCAAAAGATGTCAAACATAGCAAAAAAGGCTGTTATTGGTATGTCACCAAGTGGAAGTACAAGGAAGCTGTAGGTGTGCTACTGAATGGGGCTAGAAGGTCAATTTAAAATGGCCACAGAAAAGACAAAAGTACTCAGTTCCTTCTTAACCTCAATCATCACAGATGAGATCAGCTTCCAAGTCTCCACACTGAGAAGCAATGACAAACAAATATTCAAATACCAATAGTGGAGGAAAGTTGAATTAGAGACCATATCCACAAATTAGTCACCTATAGACACCTAGCCTAATTGCAGTGGAAATTCTGTCTAGATGTAGAAAAAAAAAAAATCACCATGAGAAGAGTTAGACATGGGAGCCTGGAAAAATGGTGGACTTTCCCTTGACAAAAGTATTCAAAACAGTTCAACAGAGGCTCAATAATCTAACCTAAGGCACTGCTTTCCACAGAAGGTTGGAGTTCCCTTCCAAGCTGGACCTTTCTGTCATTTTTATGATCCTCTCAGGTTTCTGGAGCCAGATTACAATGAATGAGAAACAAGTGATCTGATTACAAAACTGTCCTCCACCTCTAGATACCACTTTAATACACACACATACATAACTTATCCCCTTGGCTTACACTTTATTTCACTTTTTCTTGCATCCCTTCCAGTCCTGCACCCCTCCACTAAAGATCACAGTACATGAGTAAAGAGAGAGGTATTGTTCCCCAAACACTGAATTTTTTATTCTGAATTATTTGCTTGCAATATTCAGCCTTTGGCTTCTGGCAATGGATATTACTTTCTCTTTCAAGGTCAGTGATAAAAAGTTTAATGATAAAATTTTGATGTCATTTCTGATATTTGCAGCTACTCACCAGATTATGCCTTACAGAACAAGATGTGACAACTTCTTCATAGCTCCCACTTGAATAATTTCTACTTTATCACTCTTGTTTTGGTACATCCATCTCTGCCTTTTGGAAAGCTTTTGCGCTACCACATGGAAAGAGCAAGGCAAGCATTTGTAGCTCCATTCCAGGAAATTCTGTCCTGAAAACTCTCCCTCAAACATTTTGGCATGTATCCTGACTTCTGAGGTCTTAGTGAGGAACATCTGAATTTCCAGCCTGAACCAACCAACCTCTCTTTTTCCAGTAATGAATAACGTTTGCTTCTCTAAGGCTTACTGGAGCCAATTAGGGTCTCACCTGACAACACTAGTGTGCTTACCTTCCATATGGAAAAAGGCTGTGCTGTCCCTAACCCACAGATACTTACTCAACCACTATGTTTTGAGTCACAATGAGCTATGTCAATATTGGTGCGATTCCAGGCTTTGCCTCTGTCTCTGGGACATGCCACAACCTTTGTGCAAGAATTTCACAGGCCAGCCTCCAGGACCAGTGCTGACACCCAGTGTGCTCCAGCTAATCCCTTCCTGCAGCTCCAAGCCCAGGAGCTCTGAGCTTACCACTTGGTTCTCCCAGGACATACATGAGTTCCAGCAAGCCTAATTACTTTTTGGTTGATGCAAGAAATATAGAGGGAAAAAAAACACCAACAGAAAAAGCACAAACTATACACATTGGCTTGCATCTGTGCCCTTGTTGCAAAGCAACTTTAAGGTTTAGATTAAAGGCTTTTAAAAAGTACACCATTCCTCCTTTCCCCTTTTCCTCCTGAAAATGCTCTTTTCCTTTCCTTTCAGCAGCTGTTTTTCTTCCCCTGGTCTTTTCTCCTTTTTTGACACAAGTGAGGAGGCAACCTTTCCTGGATTGTCAGTAGTCTCCTTGTCAGGAGCCTCCCAGATCAGACCTGTCAGATGTTCAAAATTCATCACCACCTCATCTGCAGCTCACTTGTCACCCTGCCGAGTTTCAGATTGGAACAATTAGTTTGCCTTGAGCTGTTGCCAATTATTTTGCTGCTGTATGATTAAATGGATTGTAATTGAATAGATGATGACCAGAATTCAATGACCCTCCACTCTTAAATCTAGCCAAGTTAAAGATTTTTTTCTTTCTGTCACCTCCCAGGGGACTTCATCTGAATCTGGAGGCAAAAGGTCACAAAGAAGACAAGTGTACACAACAACGAGAACAGAATTTGCAATGTGATATAGAATAGGATAGAGAGTCCTTACTATCAAATAGAGATTCTAAGCAGAGTGGTTAACAGGCTGTTTTGCCCACACACACACAAATAAGAAAAGTGCAAAATGGACTTGCTTGTAAGCACGTCTTCTTCCCTAAGAAAACCTTCTTATTTAGTATACAATCCATAGGGATTGAAACATACTTTTAACTGTAAAGTTATATGCTCAGGAAAACTGGTTCTTCATCTATGTCTAAATTCTTACACTAATGACCAGTAAGTGTTTCCCCAAATCCACCTCCCAGAACTTAGATATTTGTGATCTTTTTGTAAGTTACCACCCAAAAAAACCTTAGTGAAAAAGGCATAGTCTGTTTTTAATGTGTCTACACTAGGTTTCATTTAATATGTAACTCATCTGTTGAAAATATTATAAAATTAAAGCTTTTTTTTTTAAGTATTGAACTGAAACATTATGGGCAATTAATCTACGACATGGACCAGCACATTTGAGCACGTCAGGACAAGGATGTCAATGGTTCAGTGTCTTGTTTAGAAAAGAAATCACAATGTCCCTATAGTACGGCATCAGCACTGATGTGGCTTTTACAGCTGGAGTGTAGATCTGATCTATTAAATCAATTGCGTGTGCAAAGCAGTCCCTCCTACATTCCTTGATATTGCAAATAGCCAAGCAATGATTCATCAAACCAAAGTCCTCTTTATGAGAAAAGTGAATCATTGAAGACCTATGTTCACATTAATGAACAAAAAGATGTTACCATACATTCACATTCTTCTGGAATCTCCAATATGTAGGTACTGCCCATGCATTTAATGGTGCGTTCCTTGCCTTGAAGCGTTCCCAGTTCAAAGGACAGATTTTTCAAAGTGTACTCATGATGATTACACTGTGAAGGTCCTGGACTAGGGAGGTAAGTCCAAGACATACATTTTCAGATCATTACTGATTTTTATTGGTTCTTAAATGACTTTACCAGGATTGACAGGAAGGTTTCTGGAGTTTTTTTTAAGGTTTCAGAATAAGATGCTAAGAAGAAAAACAATATCTATTTTTAAAAAAGTCATAGTCAAGACATACATATGAAAAACCAAATTTAATTTAGCTAATGTTCAATTCTATTTTGACCTTGAGGAGAAGAATGCTAGGTAAGGAAACATTGGAATGAGGTAGAATGGGTGCATTTACAGACAAGTCACACCATGAACAAAAGAAACCCCAGTTCCTATTGTGTTTGCCTGCATGGAAGCTTCAAAATCCAGTGAGATAAGGTCATGCAGCTCAAGAGATACTGACACTGTTTCTGTCTTCCCTACCAGCCCTCATTTTCAGATCTTACGGAAACACCACTGCCAAGTTCAGATGAAATTGGAAAACTGTTTTGGCAAGACTGTTTTCACAAAAGCTCAATCCTAACAAGACCTAGTTAAAGCAGGTCCGCAAGACCTGCAGGTACTTCTGTGTATGTGCACTAATTCACTTTTGATAATTATAATTATTCAGATGCAGGTGCAAACATCCTTGGATATAATGTAATCACTAGGTAAATCTAGGTGGGAATCAGAAACTCCTGTTTTGCATCTTCAGAAGTTGATTACATGCACACCCATCTGTGCAAAAGCAATATGATTCCTTCCTGCAGACAGCTGATAAATATGTCAGCTCTCCTCAGTTGCAGAATCCCTGGCTGATCCTGCTATCTTTCTTTCACTGTTATTCTCACCGGCAGCAGGAGCCCTTCAGCAGCCCTTACTTTGGGCCCTAAGTGGGAAGTAATGTGCGAGGCACTCAGCCACAGCAACCCCAGGCATATCCTCATCTCCGTTTCACCAGGGACCAGCACAGGGAACCTGAGTACAGCACTTCATTTGTGGTCTGCTGGCTTCTTCTCCACATTTTTTGTCTCTCTTGTCTATTCAGCCTGTAATCTTTTCAAAGGCTGGGCCTGTCTCTGACTGTCTAGACACACAGGACCTGTTACAATGGGACATTGATTTCTGACGGGGTCTCCATCTGCTTACTGTATTGAAAATGATTACTGCTAACTTTAAAAGAGTTACTTATCAGCATCAGGGTTCAGCAATAATTATTTATTACAAAGTTAAATAATGCCTCACACTAATGAACAGAGAAATAATTTATTTCAAAATTGTGGAAGTTTGTAAGTTAAAGGTGAATTATGTGGCTTTCATGCTTGGCTAGTGATGTATGCTCTTGCTTTCTTTTTCTGCTACCTGCTGAAGCCAACTGAAATGTGTGACAAGTTGCTTAGTTTTTCTGTGTAATATCTGTAGCATATATTGCTGTTTCTAAGTACTTCTTTTTTTTCCTCATCACTGCAGCCTCTAATGTCTCAAAACAGCCCAAGAATTTACCCATTGATGTTATTGCACCCATTTTAAAGACAGAAATATAGAGGCATGAAGTGTCCATAGACATGTAAAAAAATATGTTACTCTTCTACGAAGGGAAATCCAGAGGCCCTGTCTAATACTTTAATCATGGGTCTAGCCTTTCTGTACAGTACAAGATCTTACTGCAAAGCCTTGAGGAAATCTCTCAAGATCTCTAATGTCTCCTTGACATATGAAAAATATGAAGTGTAGTTCCTGTCAGGATTTATTCTTTTTTTAGTTGACAAAACCTTTGCCATCTCAAAACAGCTCTCAGAATTACATCTTTTGTCTGATTTTTCACATCCTTTGCTTCTGCTTATGTAGATAGCAAGAAGGTTCGGAGAAGGTGCAGCTTCCTTTAAAAGTATTCTTTTCTCCCTCACTAATGTGGCGACCTAATAGAGCAAAGGAGAGATACAGGACAGTGAGAATGATTTGAAGAGGGTGGATTAGTAGCAAGAGATAGCCCTCTGTCTCTTTATAGGATAACAGCTGCAACACTGTCACAGGCTCCAAGAAGACAGAAATAATGTGTCTGTGGTCATTGTTCAGCCTTGGCAAGCGACCCTGGAGATTCACTGTTAGCAGCTATTGATACCAAGAGCAACGCTCTCTTCCTTGCTTTTGTAAGAGTACACTTTGGATTACCCAGGGTGCTCTGCAATCTTGCTTTTGAAACATGCCCATCTCACCAGTCATCTCAACCTAGAGAAAAAAAAAAAAAAAAA
>VXBO01000481.1:44486-84179 GCA_013400135.1 Rhinoptilus africanus
AAAAAAAAAAATCAGCAGAGGCTGCTATGCAGAGCAGCATTTAAACAGCCAACAGCCAATTTGCCAGCACAACAATTCTGCATTGAGCTGATTCCTAGATATGAATATCCCTTTCAGGGAGAGCTTCCCAAATGAGGGAAATCCAGAAGCTGGCTTTTGAGAGTGAAATTCCCTGGGAATTCATCATACAGCTTTGCCTGGCAGTGTTCCCGCCCAAGAATCAACAAAAAGCAACTGGCTTTAATCCTTCTCCTTATGTATTTTGGCAGCGTTCTTCCATTTAAAAAGAAAATAAAAATAAAAGTCCATCTTGCTCCCATATTGGAAGAAGTCCAAGATACACACATTGGGAGTACAGGAACTGGCATTTTAAATCCTCCTGACACTTTTTATGCTGGATCTTTGATCACACAGAAAAAAAACAGTTTACTTTTGCCTTTTATGGTCTTAAAACAAAAAGTTGCTCTTGGAAGCTTTCTGTAATACAATTCAGTGTTCAGCTTTCCTCATAAAACTGTCCTAAATAGTGCTATAAAACAACAACCACCCCAATAATCCTGATTCTGGCCTCTCCTATGTCTCTTCCAAACCATGAATTTTTTGAAGATTAAAAATAAATGTGGACATTTCTTTTTGTTTTGTCATTTGTGTGACCATTCTGCAGTCTTTCTATGATGAAATTTTTTTAAAAAGCAGTGACCAAGACTTCAAGACTAAACTGAAATACAAACACACAGGTTTTTAACATTGTAAGTGCTATAGCTTTTCAGATGAGGTCTTAGATAAAGCCACAGGGAAGATATAGTGTAAGATGGTAGCAAAAAGCCATTTACGCCACTTCTGCTGCCTATCAGCCATGCTGCCTGCAGACAGGCCTATCAGAAAATCTGATCCAAGATTTTTATAAACTCTGCTGCTATGTCCAGATCTGCTCTAGGTGATGTGTTGTCTCTATCAAGCATTTAGTCATGCAGAGTATTAGCTCCTACTACTTATAGAGAACTTGCGTTCACTAGGACACTTTGACCTTTATATGGGAACAAAAGCAAGCGATTGCAGTTGTCCAAGTGATTTATAGTAAAGATGATATGAATTGGCATTTAAAATAGGTATCGTTCTTGTGTAGCAAATATCAGGCCTTGCATTTCATCAGATGTCACTTCTTAATTTGTCTGTAAGGGAAAAGTCACATCTTACCAATATGAAATAATCTTGTTTATCCCAGGAGTGTTTTTAGAACAGAAACTGACAGATGGACTTAAAAGGGTAATACTGAGATGGTCAGCATAAAAGGTCAGATCCTCAGATGTTGTGATGACCTAGAATCAGTGAAAAATCTGATATACACCTACAGAGTGCCTAGTGAGTGTGGAATTTGAAAACTATGGAATTTAGCAAATTATAACTAAGAAACACTAATGAGAAATGTGCGCCCCACCAAATATACCAGACAAGAATCAGCAGAGCAAAATTCAGTGCTCCTTTTAAATGGAAACTGGCAACATATGAGGTCTTAGGTCTTTTCTAACAGATTTTAAGGCTAAGCTGGATGGATCAACCATGGTCGTTTCTGCCAGCATCTCTGACCAGGTTGTGTATTCTTTTCCATGCTGGTGTGTCCTCATCAATGGAGCTGGGATTGGTCAAGTAATTTAGTCGATCGAGGAGGCCCACATTTTGACTTTCAGTATGTTGCTCTGTTGTTAGGGATGTAATTTTTGTTCGATGAAGGACAAATGGGCAGGTGCAATATAAAAAAGGTGCAAGTGATAGAAATAACAAAACTAAACTTACCTGAGGATATTTTCTCAGCATCTTGCTATGAGAATCAAGAAGCAAAATCTCAGAGCAGTCCACAGGGTAGTAAAGATCCAATTGCCTGGAAGATGCTCTCCTTATCCACCTCTGTCCAAAGTGGGGGATGGCACTTCTCTGTCTTGGGGGACACCTGGACATGGAGGATCTCAAGGGATGCTGGGATCAAGCTCATGCGGCCAAAGCCACCATGTTCAGCACACTGCTCCTCCCAACTGCTGAGAGCCCTCAGGGAAATAGAGGAAACTTCTTTTCTACATGTAGCTCTGCAGTGTTCTCTGCGCCATTGACTGCTGTTTCACTGAGGTGATAGACACTCAAAATCCTTCACTTAAATCCTATTTAGTTATTAAGGTATATGTTTTGTCTCTCCTGACTTAAGCTACAACACAAGGGTAAAGGCAACAGAATAAAATGAACTGCCAGCAAAGGCCTTAATTCATACCTTGGTTGACAGCAGCATTTCACACCTCTAGTGGAGATCTAGCCGAGCATGGACCACAGACACCATGCAATAATTTTGCTGTTTCATTTGCCTGGTCATAGAAGTAGATGTGTGTGTTGAAAGTTGCAAGAATGTTCTGGGGTGCACGTGCACTGCAAAGTACAGTGTAATATTAAGTCTAACCCCAGCAACACCCCACTCTGCTTGAGCTAATCATCAGACAAGTAGAAACAAAGCCCACAGACTGCAGCTCGCTGGCAGGAATAGGATGGGACACAGCACACCCCTACGGACAACCCCTGTCCTGGATGGTAGAACTGGTGTCGTATACAAGTGAGGGTACAATGTTGTGGAAGGATAGTTCGGGGTGGTGCCTTCAGAGGGCACTCTGCTCTCAATACAGTCAATGAAGAACTGACCCAGCAGAAAACAAGAGGTCCTACCACCTGAAATTCTTGGCAGCATTCTTCAATTGCAATGTACGAGCAGGTTTCCTTTGTGGTTTCCTGTTCCTCAGTAACGTTTTACTTCCTCCAGGTTTAGATGAGCCCTGCATGTTTTCTTCAGCCATTTCACTTGCCAGACGTATTGGTTGAAAGTGGTTTGGATCCAAATGAAGCAGCAAAGAAATGAAGTTCAGAGCAAAGCTGCAACAATTTGATCTGGAGTTCTTTTATTCTTCTGATTTATGAAAACTGATTCCAGTGTCCCGGAGTTACAAGGCTTGAAGACTTAGAAAGCCCATAGCTCATTGCCGAAAGACCAGTGACTCTTGCCAGGCTGATGAGGGTACAGCTTAGCTTATGTCTTGTCCCATAGGTCAGGGAGCTCTTCTTATGGGGTAGCATTGAATCAAGCAGGAGTTGTTCTTTCATTTTCCCCTTGGGAATAAGTAAACAAGGCAGGAGACAGCAAACACTCTTCCAGCAGCTAGCAAAAAACTAATGACATCTTAGACATGGTCCAGTCTGGACTTCTGAGTATGCTGTGCAGTTTGGAGAGGGCAGAATTCCCAGCGTGGAAAGAAAAAAGTATTTGCTCCTACCTGGTGGTACTGGTTTTCCAAAAAGCAGAGTGATCCCAAACCTTGTGACCTCTCTGTCCACTATGTATACTTTTCTATAAAAAAATATTTTTGATAAAACAGCATTGGGCAAATAGCGGGTTCTGAGATCTGATCCTGTCATTCTCCATTTGGACTGTGTTGACTTTTGTACTCTGCAGCATCCAGAAATGCATTGAACTGTTGGTTTCACCATGCAGCAAGTGCAGGTCTAACTACACAGCACAACTTTTTCAGTGGGTGACTTGGACTGAACTCTGGTTTCACTTCTGCAGGTGCAAATCTGGAAGTTGCATCTGTCTAGCAAAATGTGGCTGCAGATTAAGCTGAAGCACCTCAGAATAGATTGTGTGGTATCACTTTCTAACCACATGTCAGTGGTAATGGAATCATATTTCACAATATTTGACAAAGTAACATGTTCGGCAGAACTTTTCATAGGCACCAAAGACTGTATATTTAGAGCAAAACACTTCTTGAGCAACAGCCAGTAGTGAAGATTCAGATGCATTTTACAACAACTACAAAACCACGGTGGCTGCAGGTGGCTCTCCAGGGCAACAGTACCCTTTGCTTAATGTGCAGTACGTGGATAATCCAGCCCAAGGCCTGCAATTTCTTCTCAAGTCCTCTGCATTGTTCTTGCCTGACACTGTTCTCTTAGTTAGAAACTGTTCATCAGGACTCTGACCAGTGTCCCCTCTCCATCCTTGCTGGGCAGGGGTTGGGGTGTTGCTTACTTTCAGTAAGAAAACCAAAGGTTTTCTGCTTCCATGGAAGGAGCAGCAGGAGGGGGGCATGTGTCTTTGTCTCAGCTGCCACCATTCACAGCCCAGCGTGTTTACTGGCAGGCAAAGCTAAAACCCTGTCTGACTACAGAACTGCGGCAGTGCAGACATATGCTCTGATCTCCTCCTCCCACAATGTGGGCAGTAACCTCCCGTAGAGAAATCAAGTTTTAGCCCTTTCAGTTATGGAGAAATTCTCTGAGACATGGAGGAGACATTAATCAACAAAACAATGCCTCCTTCACCTGCCAGAGGTCCTAAGTCAAGTAATTAAGATAAATTTCCACTTACTCAGTGATGTAA
Organism: Rhinoptilus africanus; assembly: GCA_013400135.1. Taxonomy (NCBI): domain Eukaryota; kingdom Metazoa; phylum Chordata; class Aves; order Charadriiformes; family Glareolidae; genus Rhinoptilus; species Rhinoptilus africanus. The sequence continues at coordinate 48,901 of VXBO01000481.1, forward strand.
TAGCCCGAAGTTACCAGTTCCCACAAGGTTGTAAGTTGCCATTTGTTGCCTATCCCCTTTGCTTTTCCTACTTGTTTACTTTTTTTTTCCCCCCAACTAAATACTACCCACTTAAGAATTAAGTTAAAGTAAGAATTGATTCCCTGCTGCGTCTAATGGAGCCAACGTCAGTGTGCAAATGCTTGGATGTGCCTTACTCAGCTGGCAGAGATTTTGCAGGAATTCTACGTTCAGCTAACTCTGGCACAGAGGAGGAGCGTTCAGAGCACTGGACACTGCTGCTCAGTGGCAAGTGGCAGCTTCCAGCTCGGGAGCCATAACCTCAAGCTGTTCTTATAATCATTGCAACTTTGTTGCTCAAAACCTTCTGATGAAATCCACACCAGGGAAAGTACTGTCAGAAAAAACACTGCACTTTTTTTGTCTCACCTCCCACGTAAATCACTGTTCAATTTGCCTTCGCTGCTGCTAACAGTCGGTTGGACTGTCCCACCAGCAAGGTGTAGTAGACGCTTTCCCTAAGTCATTCCCAGCTTTATAGGCACCAGTAGCTGGAAGGAGTGTCCTGGGATACCCTTATGCCCCTAGATCCCAGGATGGTGATATTCTCATGTACTGGATGTCCTGTACTTATTTTTGGTAAGAGACTCATTCATAGGATGTACTGTGCTCCAAGAGAATTCATTATAGCCCCTCGCCCTGCGCCTCCTCATGATGTTTAGCCATGCTATTTTTGTAGCGGATTTCTTCATTTCAGTGACTGCAAAAAGGAAGCAGCTAAGTATAGTAAAAGCAAAGGACCCTTTGTGGAGTTCCAGAAAGCTTTTTGAAGTGAGGCTATCTTAATGATCTTTTCACTGTCTTAATACTCTTTTCCGTTATATACCCTTGTAGATCTGCCTTTCGGTGGGATTGCAACCTTGACAGCTGTCAGTGAGCTCCTCAATAGCTCTCCTTCCACCTCAGTTAGGGTGTTTAAAAGCTCAAGGATTTGGCTTCTTTCTGCAGCTCAACACAAGGTAAAAAACTCTTAACTGTGAAGGACAGGGCTCTTCACCAGAGCTTTATTATATGTATTGTAGTAGCCACAGAGCTACTACTTGACACCAGGCGCCAGTTGCCACAAGAGTGTCTGGTAAGAGACAGCTCCTGCACACAGACCTTTACAGCCTATGCCAATGTGGCTTGCCTGTGGAGGAAGTGGCTAGCCCAAAGCCATGCAGACAAGGCCACATCAGCTGCTGCTCTCAGGACGCCTCTCTGAATTCCAGATGTGAATCCTCTAAACCTGCCTCTGTCATTTTTCCTGCAGTGCAGCTCCCAGGCATGGCCTCCTGCTTGTTTTTCTTTTTTTTTCCTGTGGAAATTCCTGAAAGTCTTTCAAGAGGTTAGCAAAGTGTTATCTTGCAGAACTGCCAGCATACCAGGTAGAGAAAATCTTACGAGATCAAACAGCCCTTAGAGCTTCCTGCCGGCAGCTGCTTCTGAGAGCAGCTTGTAAAACTCAGTGCTGATGGCTGTGAATATGACCCCTGGTCTGCCTTTGGTCTCAGTCCAACATCAGAATCATCACCTACACCTAATCCAGACCCAGCCTGAGGTTTGCAGAGTACCCCAATCTTCTCATCTGTACAGTATGCTAATCAGGGTGTGTGCAAAGGGGCAAGAAATTGTTAACGGTTTTGAAGACCAGTTTCCCCCCACCTTTTTTTTTTCCTTGAAATTAGATTAGTAATTCCCTTCAGGATTTCAGAATGTGAAAACTTGGATCAACTCTAACACTCACACATCATAATATATTTTTTGTCCTTATTTAAGGCCAAACACTGATCCATGTGCTCAGTTTTCAGACAGTCTGCTTATTACTTGGCATAACCTCTCTGTTTCACAAGTACCCAAGCAGAGCAGCCTTTCAGACAGAACCTGGCAGTCCTGTAGGCAACAGGATGAAGAGGGGAGAGAAATGTGATTTTGTGATCACCAGTGCTGCAGGCAGCTCAGCAGAGCCAGCTTGGAAGAGCCAGAATAGGGTCAAGAGCTGATCATTCTTTTTTCCCTGGGGTGAGGGTGGGGAAAAAGGCTCACAATTCTGACTAACAATCTGCTCCCAGGCAGTGTAATTCAGTGTTGCTTCTTTCTACAGGCTATTAGCAACACCTTCCTACATATGTGTATATTTAACACTGATTGGTCCTGAAGGTCATTAATTTTGGTGTCCTCCTGTCCCATTCACAAGCAAGCCAAATCCTTACTGGCAGAAGCTGTGAGCTCCTCTTGATCCTCCCACTTGATTGCTGGAATTGCTGATGCAGATAAGAAACAGTAATGCTCATACCACTGCTCCCAGTGGGAAGTTCAGTAAAAAGGTTCCCTCCATTTTTTAGGCAGTTCCCATAACCAATTCCCTTTGCTTTATTTAGGCACTTCCTCATTTTGTTTTTATTTGCTGTGGTATTAAGAGCTCATATTCAAATTTTTAAAATAAAGGCTAAACTTTGCAATAATGCTGTCCCCTCATTGATGCAACATCGTTAGGTTTGGGGCTTTCTCTTTTTGTCTGTTTATTTTGCAGCCCTCAAAGAGGAAGCACGTAGGAGTCATTCTGACCTCCAGAGCAGACAGTATGACACCCAGAGGTATACCAGAGGAGCAAGTCCTCTCTGATGCTTTTTGCCTGCTGCTAAGGGGATTCATTACTGCTGGCCCTTAACATAAGGAAAACTTACTTCCTCCAGCCTGATGAGCAAATAGAAAAGTGACAGCACTGGCCTCTTCCTCTTTGCTTCCTGCAACAACATCATCTTCCTTCTGAGGCCCCCATGTCCACCCCTGCTCCTGTGAATGAGCCTCTGTCACACGGTAAACCCTGCCGCTGTCAAGTATGAGCATTGTTCAAATGATGTCTCCATTTCCCTTTGCCCCGCTTCCACCCACATTTATGCCTCTGTCCTCCTCCAGGTTTGCCTCATTTCCTTTTCCTTTTCCTGTGCCAGGCACCCATTTAACTGGAGCAGAAAGGGGAAAGAAGTGTCTTGTACAAAAAGGCATGGATGTGGGTCATAGCCAGTGAAAAATCAGTTAAGCAGCACAGCAGCACTCTTATGGGTCTTTCCTCTTCCAAGCACAGTGATTTTTCAGCTGGGGTGCAGTCAGGTTATAAATTTGCTATAAGACATGTTCATGGCAGTGTAAGCGATCAACAAATTAGCACTGGGTTTTCTTTTTCCTTTTCTCTCTCTTTTTTTTTTTTTTTTACTTAGTGCAGACATTTGCCTCTAAGAAAAGTGACCCTGCCNTCCAAGGAATACAGCAGTACTGCATCCAAGCTCTGGCACCACACTGTGCAGACCACATGGGGAGAAAAGGTCAGGGAGGGGCGAGCGCCAAGTTCTTGTAAGATGCCAGATGAGGCTGATTGGGAAGTGTATTGCCAGAGCTCCCTCCCCCATCCTGCTTGCAGGCCCCTGACTCCTATGTGCCTATGTCCCTATGGAGTCTGGGTGACTCTTCTCAGCCCCCTTAGCAAGCAAAGGGCTCCTCACCCTGGCAAGCAAGACAGCTGGGATGGTGGCCTTCACCGAGCCATTAGGCATCTCCATGCTAGAAGCAGATGTGGCAATCTGAGCCAGCGCGTTGCCTCTGCATGACCGGATCTGGTAGCTGTTTGTGGGTGGCCTGCCAAGCAAGCATCTCCAGATGGGAGGAGGAGTGAGTCAGCAAGTCTCAGGCAACAAAACGATGAGCTCCAACTGATGGCCGTGGTGGGAAGGTGCCCCAGTGTATAGTGACTAAGATTATGACAGGTTACACCCTTTCTCCCTCCATCTTTGGTGCCTCACCATAGAAATAATCTGAATTTTATCTATATTTTCCTATTTTAATGCATCAAAGTTATTTCTTTCTGTTTGTAGCAGAATAGCTCTGATTTCCATCTGTATAACAAAGGTCAAAATCAGACCTGCCCTTGCAAAATTCCTGAAGGATTTTGGTTTATCTTTTACAGCTGTTGGACACTTTGTCAACTTTCAAGCATATCCAAGTGTGTTTTCTTTGAATGCATGTCTTGCTGGTTGACACTGGTCAAACCATGACAAAAACCAGGCTTCAGCTTTGAAAAAGCTATATGGTTGAGTCAGGAGGAGTCTGGTAAAATTTAATTTACTTTTCTGGGTTACCTTATTTATTTGTATTTAAGAGGCTTTTTTCTCTGGGGAGTGACATTTGTCAATTCACTTCACCTGCCTTGTTCCCACTCATATTGTATTAACCCATCGTATCTATTTTTAGATATTCTATGGTCTGTGAAGCAGGTGGTGTGGTTTGGTTAGTGGTTGCTCAAACCTTGTCTCCAGCTTGCATTTAAATAGTAAAAAAGCAGTGGTGAAAATGTTCAGAGAGGACCTGGACACAGAAACAAAGTACAAATCTGCTGCCTTGCCTGTGGCTGTTGTATTTTCACCATCCTGTTCCATCCAGAAGGTCTGCCAGGTACTTTCTTCCTAAACAATGATTAAAGTGGATACTATCTTGTGGTCAAAGATTGTCAGATAGGAGGTTGTTAAAGCATTCAGAAATAAATGATTAAAGGTGTAGTATTGCAAAGAAACAGTTTGACTTCTTTATTATAAAGCAGCTAATATTCTTGGCTTAGTGCAAAGAGCAGTAGAAAATAATTTGTCTTGGGATCCTATCCTAGATATTTGCTGAAGGGGCTGAGCTGTGGTAGTCTTGAAATATGTACCCAGAAGCAAATGGCTCTGATGTCAGGGTAACCTGGTAGTTATGTGACACAAAATAGGCAGTGACCAGTATGACTGACAAAACAGTTAAACTTTCATAACACAGAAGTTATGAGATAAATTGTTTTGTTCTGGAGAAAAAAAAACCCAACACCCTAATCTTGTATAAAAGCACAGATGAAAGGATAGTGTCATTAAGATGTGTCCCATCTAAGTGCTGTGTGAGTAGAACAGTCTAATAACAATCTGCTGAAATGATATCTTGCACTTAAGACACTGACCCAGATAAGCTCCTGCCTCTGCCTTTTAATTTATTTATTTATTTTCAGTGTAAAATTAGGCGAGTTACTTAACTGCAAGGTCTCTTAATTACCCAGCCATATCACTGGACCAGTAAGCTAATATCTGACATCCTTTTTCTCATAGAATCATAGAATCATAGAATCATAGAATCCTAGGGTTGGAAGGGACCTTAGTAGATCATCTAGTCCAACCCCCCTGCCAGAGCAGGGCCACCTTAGAGCAGGTTACACAGGAACGCGTCCAGGCGGGTTTTGAATGTCTCCAGAGACGGAGACTCCACCACCTCCCTGGGCAGCTTGTTCCAGTGCTCTGCCACTCTCAAGGTAAAGAAGTTCCTCCTCATGTTTAGGTGGAACTTCCTATGCTCAAGTTTTTGCCCGTTACCCCTTGTCCTGTCACTGGGCACCACTGAAAAGAGCCTGGCCCCATCCTCCTGACACCCACCCTTCAAGTATTTATAAGTGTTAATTAGGTCCCCCCTCAGACGCCTCTTTTCCAAGCTAAAGAGACCTAATTCCCTTAATCTATCTTCATAGGAGAGGTGCTCCAGTCCCTTAATCATCTTTGTAGCCCTATGCTGCACCCTCTCCAGCAATTCACGGACTTTATTTTATTGTGTACCTTATGAGTCCTAGCACTGCAGAGCCCTGAGCTTATTTGCGGTTTCAGATGTTACTGTTACAGAAGTACTATGATTGGGTTTTGTTTGTTTTTATCTCTGTGCTTAAATCTTCTGACCAAACACAAGCAGGGGATACTTACATCATGTCTGCTGCTTGTATGCTGCATCAGGATAATTCAGCTGTACTAGGGAAAGATGGGTCACATTAGCACAAGCTGTCAAAGTGGGAGCTTTGAAGTGTGTTTGAGAAAGGGGCCTCAGCCCTGCATTAAAGTAGGCAGCAAGAGCTTAAAGGGTAATTTTGTCAAAGAGAGAATAAAACACGGAGTTTACACTGTCATTTTTTTCCACTGGCAGAGGTCTATTCTGTGAGCTATCACATTTTCCAGCCTCTGACTGTAATAGGAACATACCTTTCCTGCCACTTAAACCAAAAAAGGTTGGCAAACTATAAGTGCAACAAAAACACAGGAGCAACGGCATGTGCCATCAGCACTGCAGTGGGCCGTAGAACCCAAACAGTTCCTTTTGTACCACAGGAGGAGTGAAGAACCAGCTTTCTTCTCCTTTCTGTCCTGTTTTCTTTGTGATGCGTGGTTTTGTGCCTGTGGTTAAGAAAAACCCAACAAAATCAAGTCACTGAGCAGGCATGCACCAGCGACCCTCATTTCTAAAACTCACATTCTCTCTTTAGCATCTGTTTCTGCTGTAGATACTCAAGTTTTGCTGAGTGAGCTATGAAGGGGAAGCACTCTCTTCCATGAGGTATATGGGCAGTGGATTTTGGAGTTGGAAGCTGGTGAGAAGTTTTATGAGGCTTTTTTCTTCTCAGAATGTAGAATTTCTAGTGAGGTGGAGGGAGAGCTAAAAGCTTGTCCAAACTGAGGCAAAAGGTGTATAGTGTTAGTGCACAGAAACACATGTGTTCCAATGTGTTTAAAAGATCTTTCAATGCACATAACCACTAGGAAAACGTCCATTTTTGCTAATTTTCTTATATTTAATTGCAATTCCTGGGATATCTGGGACTCACTTGAAAGTCATTAGGTCCAGGGGTTATGTGAATTCATGAGAAATTTCAGCAAGCACCATAAAAACCCCAAAACACAGAAGGCAAATATGTCAAGTATGCCAGGGTCATTGTATTTCCCAGACCACCTGTGGGCTCCTTGGAGACTGTGTGCTGGCCTCAGGTCACAGCTGCTAGATAAATCGGCCTGGTTTATGCTGGGTGGAAGTAATACTAGAGGTCAAGGGATTCACCCTGTGCCCGCTCTGTTTGTTGTTAATGGTAGACCAGCACACATGCAGCTCCCAGCTTCCTCACTGGCTAGGCTGAGCTGGGTGTATGTAATTTTTAACCTGGTTTAAAAAACAAGAGTCAAAGTTGCAATCTGTTACCTGCTTGGCATGACTTGCTGAAACAGAGCTGCAATTGCTTATCCAGTGGAGCTGTGTTCATCCCAAAACTAGGTGGGCAGCTGCAAAGGCAGCTCAGCAGCCTGCTTGCACTCACCTCTGCTGCACTTCAAAACCCAGACTTTGAAAAGCAGAGAAGTTTAGGCGGACTTGCATGCAAACTGTGGAGGTGGCTTCCCACCCCCTGATGGGCCCAGGAACCTGGAAGCCGCAGCTGATCAGGGTCCTTGTGAAGCAGAAGCTGATAGGAGATGTCGGTGGTGTGCTGCTGTGGGAAAAAAAAATAAATAAAAAAACAAGAAAAAGAAAGCAAGTTTGTGATGTGCAAAGTGGGTTTTCATATGCAGCATACCCAAAGCAATTCCCTTCTCCATTGGATGGCAGCAATACTGTATCCCGTTTTGGAAACCATTCCCAGTCCACAACAACAGTGGAAATAATGAGAAGTCTAGAAAATGGCAGATTGGGAGAAAGATTGTCTCTGTTGAGACTAGAAGGGATTCAAGATAATCGTGACAGAAAGTTTCAAACACTTAAGAAGGAGAAGGAGAGAAAAAGAACAAATCTCCACAAATGGAAGGGTGATGGGCTCAAGCTGTGGCAACGAAGCTTAGACTAGACCTGAAGGGAAGCATTCCTGCAGCAGTGAGGCAGCAAGAGAGGTGGTCTGTCATCTGTCAGAGGATGTCTTTAAGAGCAGGTTAAGCAAACCTCCACTAGGAATATTCTAGATACAGGTGAGTCCATCTTGTTCTCAGATGGTGGACTTGACCTGTTCTGAAAGATTTGCTTGACTTTTAGTAAGAGTGACAGCAAGAAGTGCAACATCTGGGCCATTCTAGATAGGACCAGTTGCTAGACTTTGGAAGTCAGTTTCAAATAACCCCTTCCCTCCCCCACCAACCCCTTCTGCTGGATAGTGTTGGACATACTGCACACTCTGGAGCGTACTGCGCTTTTGCACTCACAGAGCTGCTTAATTTTGTTTTCTAGACATGGACCCTCATCCTTGAATTCATCTTTGAAATCTTGGTTCACCACCACCACAGCAAGAGCTAGTTTTGTGCTGTGCCAACAGGGCCAAGGGTATGGCTATCGTCCTGCTCTGAGCGGATGACAAAATAAAAGTAGGACTGAAATGTGCAGTCGCCTCCTTATTCCAAATAAATATACTCTTTCTACAATCCCAGTGCTTGGGAGATGTATTGTGGGTAATTTGTCCTTCCATCCAAGGGTGTGTCCTGACCATAAAGAGCTGGAGAGCCATTTTGCACTCTTAACCCAAGATGCTCTGGCAACAGTCTCCTTGGCTTAGGAGCTGCTGTCACGAAGAGTGTAAGTCGCCAAAGCACTGAAAGGACTCACCAAGCTGAACATGTTCAAGCTTCTCACCGTGTCATTATACTGGTATTTAATGGTGACTCAGTAGCATCATGGCAGTGATGGCAGCCACATTAATGCCTGTGGCTTGTATCACTGACCAGCGCCAAAATTTTTGCCATTGTTATCTTGAAAATAATGTTTGAAATATGTGAACTCTGTCCAGAGAAGCTGTTGTCTCATTGCAAGTCTCTGCTGCAAAAAGCACACTGAGTTTCCCCAGTTTGATACACGGTGCCTATCAGATGGATATAATATTGCTAACTTCCTCAGTAACTTCTTAATGTTTGAGATGGCTCTTCCAAGATTCATTTCCACAAGCTTTGCAAGGAGGCAGGCAGGCAATGGCAGCAACACTTATACCAATGCTGCTGATACCTTATGGAAAGGCAGACCTTAGTGAAAGGCAGAAAGCAGCAGAAAGTCCTTGACATTGTTGTTCTGCTTTCCCTCCCACATTCCTTGCTCATTCCAGCATATCACACTTCATCTAGTCAGTTCTGGAGCATGGAGACCATGAGTCTCTTCTTTTGCTCTGAGAAACCGTTTCAGAAACTGTTTGGCCAGGCCAACAATAACAATGAAAGACTGAGTGTCTTTCCCTCCCCAGTGAAGGGAATCATATGGACCAGCTGAGTGTGTGACATCCTGGTGCTTCACCTCTCTGATAAATCCCAGGAGGTTATGAACTGCTGCAGCCCCACCTGTGAAATCTTTGAGGCCCTAGATGAAGCTCTATGGTACCTCCCAAGGAAGTCTGCAGCCACAACCCCCCATTCCTCCGCAGCTCCGGCTGAGCTGAGAGCTCACACTCGGGTCTTACAACTCGCCATGCAGTGGTGTCTGAACACCTCATGGGCATGTTCCCTCAGAGGACCTGACAGCGGTATGGCTTTTATCTCCTTCACTGACCTTTTACAAAGCAGGACTTCATTTCCCTAAATCACTTGACTAGCTTCCCCTCTTTTTTCAGCAGAGAGAACTGGTACTTTACATTGCTCTTACTAGTTCATTATGGATCACAATCCCACCCGTAAGTGGAGCTGATCCATTCTTTACCTTTTCCAGTGAACAGCCTTTAAAGAAAGAGAAAAAAACAGACATAAAAATTTAGGAGGGTTGTTTCCTTTGTTTGTATGTTTCCTCGAAAGCAATTTAAGCAAAAGAATACTACTTTAAAAAATACTGAGTTTTGCTAGCCCCAATCTGGTTTTGATTACCAAAATGTGAATTTTAAAGTAAGCCATCTCATTTTCTATATAAAGTTTGCAGTTCTGATTTATACTACAGCAAATTGTGGAGAGCTTATTTTTGTTTTCCTCAACTATTACAGAGCAACATTTAACTTTTCTCCAAAACTTCGCAAGAAAAAGAATACCTATCTCTACCTTATCTATCCAGGACTGATATAGAATCATAGAATCATAGAATCATAGAATCATAGGGTTGGAAGGGACCTCGAAAGATCATCTAGTCCAACCCCCCTGCCAGAGCAGGGTCACCTAGAGCACATCACCCAGGAACGCGTCCAGGCGGGTTTTGAATGTCTCCAGTGAAGGAGACTCCACAACCTCTCTGGGCAGCCTGTTCCAGTGCTCTGTCACTCTCACAGTAAAAAAATTCCTCCTGATATCCCTCTTGAATCTCCTATGCTCCAATTTACATCCATTACTCCTTGTCCTATCACTGGTCATCACTGAAAACAACTTCTCTCCATCTTCCTGACACTCCCCCTTTAGGTATTTGAAGACATTGATGAGGTCACCCCTCAGTCTCCTTTTCTCCAGACTAAAGAGACCCAGCTCCCTCAGCCTTTCCTCATAAGGGAGATGTTCCACTCCCTTAATCATCTTTGTGGCTCTGCGCTGGACTCTCTCAAGCAGTTCCCTGTCCTTCTTGAACTGAGGGGCCCAGAACTGGACACAATACTCCAGATGTGGCCTCACCAATGCAGAATAGAGGGGGAGGAGAACCTCTCTTGACCGACTCACCACACCCTTTCTAATGCAGCCCAGGATGCCATTGGCCTTCTTAGCCACAAGGGCACATTGCTGGCTCATGGTCATCCTCCTGTCTACCAGGACCCCCAGGTCCCTTTCACCTACACTGCTCTCCAGCAGGTCAGCCCCCAACCTGTACTGGTACATTGTGTTTTTCTTCCCCAAATGCAAAACTCTACACTTGCCCTTGTTGAACCTCATCAGGTTTCGCCCCGCCCAACTCTCCAGCCTGTCCAGGTCCCTCTGAATGGCAGCACAGTCTTCTGGGGTGTCGGCCACTCCTCCCAGCTTGGTGTCATCCGCAAACTTGCTGAGGGTACACTCTGTACCCTCATCCAGGTCGTTGATGAAGATGTTGAACAACACCGGTCCCAGTACCGACCCCTGAGGGACTCCACTAGTCACAGGCCTCCAACTAGATTCTGCCCCATTGACTACGACTCTCTGACTTCTTCCTTTCAACCAGTTCTTGATCCACCTCACTGCTTGATCACCAAACCCATACTTGATCAGCTTAGCTACAAGGATGCTGTGGGAGACGGTGTCAAATGCTTTACTGAAATCAAGATAAACCACATCTACCGCTCTACCATCATCTATCCACCTAGTAATATCCTCATAGAAGGCTATAAGGTTAGTCAAACATGACTTACCCTTGGTAAAACCATGTTGACTACTCTTGATGACCCCCATGTCCTTGACATGCCTAGAGATAGTGCCAAGGACAAGTTGTTCCATCACCTTACCAGGGATGGAGGTGAGGCTGACCGGTCTATAGTTGCCCGGGTCCTCCTTCTTGCCCTTCTTGTAGACTGGAGTGACATTTGCTATCCTCCAGTCCTCAGGCACCTCTCCTGTTGCCCATGACTTACTGTAGATGATGGAGAGTGGCCTAGCAATGACCTCCGCCAGCTCCCTCAGCACCCTTGGATGCATTCCATCTGGACCCATTAATTACAATATTAGCTGGCTTTTTGCATTTGCATGTTTATTACATTAAGAATATAACCAAAAGCAGCCCCAGTTTCCTGTGGGAACTGTGAAGCATTGTTGCAGGATAAAATAATTAATTTGTTATTAATTAATAATAAGATGAATCTGGGTCCACATGTCGCAGACCCCAGGAGGAGCCACTGGGGAGTAGCTGGGGACACCGGCGATGTGGTCTCCCTGCAGCCCACAGGGGACAGCAGCTGTCCCCAGCCTCCTGTCACCCCCCAGGGAAGGCCTGCTCACATTTTGAGGCTGGGAGCGAACAACTTCCATCCTTGCTGCCTGAGCAGAGGTTGAAATAAAACCTAACAGAGGGGCTGGGAGAGTAATCTGTCACAATAACAGACCCAAAAAAAAGCCAAGGGAGGAATGTAAAAATCAATCTTGTGCTACTTTGGTCTGCATTTTATAAGAACTCCCCCACACACTTGTTCACTCATGGAAGTTTCTCCTTGCTTTTGCAAAAGCGACACCACTACACACTGGTGATTGGGATGGTAGTGAGACAGCATGACACACGCACAACAACTGCGCCCAGTGTTTCACTGTGTTAACAGAGACAGTAGGGAGCAAACATATACACGGGGAGTATCTTCTCTGAGGATAAGTTGCAGGGAGTTATGTTCAGGAAGTCAGTAAGTCAGTTTCAGAGTGAGCCTGATTCTCACTTGTAAACCAGTTCCCCCTCCTCGTCTCATCCTGATGTAGAGCTAAAGAGACCCTCGGTGCCAGTGAGAATTGCATTGACTTTGCATGAAGAACCTGCCAAAAGATGTCAGCCTACTGTGGTGGGCTGACCTTGGCTGGTTACCAGGTGCCCACCAAGGTGCTCTATGACTCTGCCTCTTCAAGTTGGCAGGGGCAGAAAAATATGATGAAAGGCTCAGGGGTCAAGGTAAGGACAGGGAGATCATTTACCAGTTGCCGTCATGAGAAAGACAGACTAAACTTGGAGAAATTAATTTAATTTATTGCCAATTAAACAGAGTGGGATAATGAGAAATAAGAACAAACCTAAAAACACCTTCTCCCACCTTCTTCCTTCTTCTGAGGTTCAGCTTCACTCCTGACTTCTTTACCTCCTCCCTGTTAGCAGCACAGTGGTATGGGCAATGAGCGTTGCAGTCAGTCCCCAACACTTTGTCTCTCCCACACCCTCTTCCTCACAGTCTTGCCCTGCTCCAGTATGAGGCACAGGAGACAGTCCTTCATGGACTTCTCCAATGTTGAGTCCTTCCCTCGGACTGCAGTCTTTCACAGACTGCTCCAGCATGGCTCCTTTCCATGAGGTGCAGTCCTTCAGGAACAGACTGCTCCAGTGCAGGTCTCACACAGGTCGTAAGTCTGCTGGAAGACTTGCTCCAGTGTAGGCTCCTCTCCATGGGCTGCAGATCATTCTAGAAAACCTGCCACAGCATGGTCTCCTCTCCACGGTGCTACACGTGCTGCCATAAAATCTGCTTCAGAATGGGTTCTCCATGGGCTGCAGCTTTCCTCAGGGCACATCCACCTGCTCCGGCATGGGGTCCTCCATCGGCTGCAGGGTGGATATCTACTCCACCATGGACCTCCATGCAGGGAGACAACCCTAGTCTCTGTGATCGTGTCCGTGGCTTGCAGTGGGAAACTCTGCTCCGATGTCTGGAGCACCTCCTCCCCCTCCTTCTTCATGACCTTGGTGCCTGCAGGGCTCTTTCTCTCACATATTCTCACTCCTCTTTCTCACAGTGGCTCTTGGGCAGCAGTTTTTGCTCTTTCTTAAACGTGTTATTGCAAAGGTGTTACCACCATCACTGATGTGTTCAGCTTTGGCCAGCTGGAGTTGGCTGGCACTGGCTCCATCCAACATGGGGGCAGCTTCTGGTGTCAGAAGCCGTCTCTGGACCCCCACCACTACCAAAACTTTGGCACATAAACCAAATACACCTACTCATAATGCTTCCAGTTTCTGTGATACTTATCCTAAAATCTTCCCAAGTATAGCAATTCTGCCTTCCTACTAACACCCTTTGTCAGATGTGTCTTGGTAGGGGCTAGGGCCTCCAAATTTAACTATCTATAGACAACAGACCATTTGAAAAAAGAAAAAAAAAAAAAAAGAGAGAGAGAAGAAAAGGAAAATTCAAGTCCCATTAATGCAGAGGGAATAAGATTAAAAATCAAAATTCAGAAGATAATTTAAAAAACCAGCCAGTGCTACTTACTAAGCTAGACATGTTAACTGATGGCCTGCCCCAAAACCTTCCAAATCCCACTCTGTCATCCTATTTGCCTTCATCTCATATTTCTTGCATTCCCTACAAATCATTAATAAAAGTAATAAACTGTCAAGAGAAAAGGGGCTAGGATATTGAGAGGCCATAAAAAGATAAAAAGAAAAAAATCCTGAGAGTTTAGATTTCTGCTTTAGATATGATAATTCAAAAATTTTCACAAAATCCGGACAATTACAACCTTTTCCTCTAAAAAAACAACAAAACCTCCATCTCACAGACTGATCAAATAGCTCAGAAAAAGACAGATGGTGTTCTCTGCCGTTGCAGTTAATAATATGCTGTCAAGCCTAAAAACAGTAAACAGCTTCAGCATCAAGGCCAGCAGGATTTCTTCTAAACCTCTGGATGAAAAAAAAGTATGTAAGGACAAGTGTCCTGCTTTCTTTCACTGCGCTGCTTCACATCTGCTGCCTGTGGGGATGGGTCCTCCCTCTCCTATGTTTCAGGAGTAGCGAAGATGTGACCCTTCCACTGTTTTATTCCCATTGAGCTTTTTTGGAACATGAATGCAAAGAGGCTTTTCATTCCAGATCATGAAAATTGCCTGTTTTTCCCTCCATGACTCAGAAATCCTTAGAGTCACTGATTAACGGCACGGTTCAAGGCCATGCAGGGAGATGGTTTTGGTGTTCATGGTGTGCAGACCTCTTCTTTCACATTGGTCACGGTCAACAGAACAAGGCCTACCCTGATATGCATATATGACACTTTGGTTAGATGAAGAGCGAAGTCAAAAACTTCAAAGAAGTGTCAAACAGGAAAAAAAAAATCTGACTTTCCCATTTCCTCCTTTCAACTGAGGGGCACAACCAGTACTCATGGTCTTAAGCCTCCATGGAGACACGTTCTTTGCCATGCTCAGCTCCTCATAGACTGTGCATAATTCAGAGGTGTGTTTGAATGTAGCAAAAACTTAAGGGGAGGAGAATAAATTTTGTATTCTTTTTATTTTATTTGCCTTCGGAAAATGACAGCTGTATCCCCTAACCTTTACCTGTATAGGTTTACAGTTCTTCAGCTGTGTGCTGTATTGCATTGGGAACAGAGAGCAGGGTGGAAAGCATCATTCCACTCATGGAGATCCATGCTGTGGTGAAATCTGTGAAAACAGTAAGTGACTATAATATAACACAGACTAGGTTAACAGGACTGTGAAATTCTGCTTTAGATTAAAAGCTCTTTATGGCAGCACATTTCTCTTTGCTCAGGGGTGTAAAGGGCTCATCCCAGTCATCCTGTGGTATTGTTTGGGACCTTCAGGTAACACTGCCAGAAAGGTAATATGTTGTTTTCATTCTAGTTCTGTCCTGTTCAAACAAACAGCTAGGAAACTGGGGGGGGGGGGAACAACACAAAAAAAAAATAAAACGGAAAACCCACTCCAAATCTGTGAAGCTGTGCTGAATTAAAGCAAGGATGAAACATCTCTGTCAGAGCAGAAGCAAGTTCAACTGAGACTCTCCTTATGGGGCTCTCCCACACCTAACCACATCCGCCTTTCCACCTACACCATGGGCAGACATCCCCAACCACACAGCCAGCAGAAAGGATGAGACAGTCTGCACCACCTCAGCCGGACGAGCAGAGCCTGCACAGAGAGCAGCTTTCCTGCAGAGCAGAGCTGTGGACGGGGTTCAGTAGGTCTGTCCACTTACCAGCAGAAGAATTATCTTAGAACAAACATGCACAGCCAGGTTCCAGCCTGAATGTCTTTCTCAAGGTTTACCTACCCTAAAACTCCATGGGTTTGCATGGGATAACTGCAGTGACCTCCAGCACAGGGCAATCTGTTAAAATCCAATGCAATGTAATGCCCCCTTTGTCTTTATTGTCCTTAAATGTACTTCTTTCTGCTACACTCATATTTCAATGTTTTATTGCTAATTTCTGTTCAAACAGTAACAAAATAAGTGGCACTTGGAATGCACAATATAAAAATCCAAACCAAGATCCATAAAATGGACAAACTCAACATTAACATTAAAAATCTCTGTGGATGGAGGTTTCTATTCTTCTTCTTAAAATCATAAAATAGTTTGGTTCAAAAGAATCTTTAAAGGTCATCAAGTTTAACCCCCTGCAGTGAGCAGGGACATCTTCAGCTAAATCAGGTTGCCCAGAGCCCTGTCCAACCTGACCTTGAATGTTTCCAGGGATGGGGCAGCTAGCACAGCTCTGGGCAACCTGTGCTAGTGTTTCACCACCCTCAGTGTAAAACATTTCTTCCTTATATCTAGACTAAATCTTCCCTCTTCTAGTTTAAAGCCATTACCCCTTGTCTTTTCGCAGCAACCCCTGCTAAAAAGTTTGTTCCCATCTTTCCTATAATCTCCCTTTAAGTACTGAAAGGCTGCTATAAGGTCTCCCCGAAGCCTTCTCTTTTCCAGGCTGAACCACCCCACATCTCTCATCCTGTCTTCATAGGAGAGGTGCTCCAGCCCTCTGATCATTTTTGTGTCCCTCCTCTGGACTCACTCCAACAGGTCCATGTCCTTCTTGTGCTGAGGGCTCCAGAGCTGGACACAGTACTCCAGGTGGGGTTTCATCAGAGCAGAGTAGAGGGGCAGAATTCTGATGCAGATTTAAATGTTTCAAGTATATGAGGGTTGAACTTCTTTTGCTACTCAAGTGACAGAACTTTTGTCTCCTTGTATGTACAGGTCAGATTTTCTTCTGATATTTGAAGTTACCATTGTCTCATAAGCATGCTAATTAATGCAGTAGCCCACTAGTAAAATCCTATCAGCCATAATCAAAGCACCTTGCGTATCTGTCCTCTTTGCATTTTCACAGAAGGCATGATTAAATTTAATTTCTCCTTTTTTCTCCTCTTTTGGGGGGAGTGGCCTGTAGGGAGATAGTTGGCTAAGCCTGAGATGTGGGTGACCCTTCCTGATTTTTTGGGGTAGAAACATCAGAGGTTTGACAGCACAGCAAATCACTGCTAAACATTGCCCTCATTAGTGCTTGAGAGAAGAGGGGCTGGGAGGAAAACAGTGGTATGTAAGTCCGTGATCTGAATACTCCTGAAAATCTGATGGGGCAGATGCAGACTTGGTGCACAGCACCTGTTTGAGGTGTGGAGGGCAATGAGCATGAGGGGCCCTGCTCCCAGCTCACCATCCCGCAGCCCATGAGCAAGAGCTAAAAAGACCTGTGCCAGTTTAATGTGCACGCAAGAAGCCCAAGGGTAACTGGGGAATAAGTATTCAAATGCTCAGAGGTTTGCTGTACTGCACAGGGGAACAAACCCCTTCCCATCATTCACCAAAACAGAAATAGAAAATGGGTGGGAGTTGCAGCAAGAGATTAGGATTGACATAACGGGAAACAAGGGTAGAGAAAGGGCAGAAAGCATGGGAAAAAATTTAATTTTTTAATTGCCTTACGGTAGGTGTGGAGGAGTGGTACAGAGAAATGTGCGCTGGA
This sequence comes from Rhinoptilus africanus, assembly GCA_013400135.1. Classification (NCBI taxonomy): domain Eukaryota; kingdom Metazoa; phylum Chordata; class Aves; order Charadriiformes; family Glareolidae; genus Rhinoptilus; species Rhinoptilus africanus. Next base: position 66,062 of record VXBO01000481.1, read on the forward strand.
GGCAGTCCTGATCTGTTGAGCATGCTGTGGGACAGGGGGACCAGAATGTACCTACCAGTTCTCCCTGGGCATATTTTTAGATTTATACAAGCTAATGGAAGTAGTGTGTTTGTCAGTGCCTGTCTGTCTGATAAGTACAGCAACAGTAAGATTAGAGCTACCCTAAACAAGTACTTCAAAACTCCTGCCAAAGCAGGAGCACCTCACCTCTTACTGAAGCCAGTTTGAGTCTCAGTGGACTGCTTTGGATGCAAGGGAAAAGGGAGCCACCCTTAGGTCCCAAAGGAATGACTGCATATCAGCATTTCAGGGCAGGATTATGCCTTCTGCGCACACATGGTCTGAAGCATGCCTGTAAAAACCATAGAGAGGAACAATGTTTGAGCACTGTGGAAGGGAGGCAGGCAGACTCAAATATTAGGAATTGTTGCACATCACAGAGCTATAATGAGTCATCTCCATGACCAAATGGCATGAGGAAACAGTGAAGGCACAGCCAGGCACCAGCCTCAGATATGAACTGAGCTTTTGCAGGCATGTGGAGTGAGGATCCCACACCAGACCTCATTCCAAAGCTTGAATACAGGAGCTTTGTGGCCAGGAAGGGGAAACGGCTGAGGCCATACAAATGCTTCAAAAGGATCATGTTAAACATTTTGTTCAAGGTGGCATACACCTTGCCTCCTTGAGGAGCAGGAGAGCTGGACTTGGCAGGCAGTAACGGTTTCCTATGGTGGATATCTCTCTTGGATGCTCTAACACTGTGGGACAGTGGAGAAGCACCATTCCTCTGCATCAAGCAAAGCAGGAGATGCACAACAGCCACCCACCAGCAGCATCCAGACCTCCACAAGTCTGCTCCAAGCCAGGTCTCAAAAGTAAGTAAGAGGGCAGAAGTTGCTCATACTATCCAAGCTTGCTTCTCAGCACTCTCCTCACTACAACAGCTTGCTGTGAGACAAAGATTTATACCCTCAAATGACCGAAGGAAGGGAGGACAAGGCAGAAAATGTGAGGAGAGGACTGTGTACAGTCACAGAGAGGGGCAGGTAAGACAGCCCCAGTTCTCACCAGCATTTGCCCAGGAATCTTGAGCTATATCTTGAGGATCACCAGTTGCCAGGAATGGTTCAGCTGCACCATCTTGTGTGTCAGAACAGTGTCTCCATACTGCAAATGCCTGACAAACAGTAGGTCTTTGTGCAGAGTGCTGAGCCTCTCCTGCTGCAAACTCTGCTGTTTAGACACCAAGATGAATTATGAAATCACTCATCCTGAGGTAACCTCTCTACCTGTGCGCAGCTTTGTTGCCATCTTTATTGGAAGGGAAAGTCATTTGTAAAATGCCCACAGGTTGTTGATTGATGCGTTTGATTGATCCATTCAAAGTGATGTTTTGATTAACCAGTTCAATGATTAGGACAGGAACATGTGAGCAGGTACTCAAAGGGTTAAGCTGAGATTCATGTGCTTGGCAAGCAGCTTGGATAAAAGTGAGTTCCCTCTCCAAACAAAGTTTCCCCAGGATTCACAGTACCCAGGACAAAAATGGAGTGAACAGGGTGGGGGAAGTAGTGCAGGCTGAGCAGGGTGGAATAAACAATAAAAGAATTGTAGAATACCAGATTGGAAGGGACCTCAAGGATCACGTGGTCCTACCTTTCCTGGCTGAATCTTAAAAGTGTCCAGTGCTGGGGAAGAAGTGGAGGCTGGGAGGTTACTACTGAACCCCAGCACCTTCTTCCTGATCTCAAGAGACTTCAGGAGTGAGGACCGGGAATTGAAGCATGACAAACCCCTGGTGTTGGAGATCTAGGAGGTGCCACCCAGGCAGCATGGGCTGACCTGAGGGTTTTGAGCCTGGAGCTGGGAAATTGCTCAAATCCTGAAAAGGAAGCTGCTGCACAGACACGAAGAGCTCTGAGAACCCTGGTGGCATCACATGGAAACATGGAAACAGCAGCGAAACCAAGGGGAGAGGGCTTAAAACTCAGCAAGCCAGAGATTCCCAACATGTGAAGACAACTTTAACATTCAGGTCTGCATTATTATTTTGCAAATCACAGGCAAGCAAGCTTTGGCCCAGATGGTATTCCTCCTCCCAGTCCCGTTTGTACACTGGGAGTGAGAGGCTCAGAGAGCAGGGCTGTCCTTTTTCCTCCTCCAATCCCCGAGACACTTTTCCTACAGCCTGTGGACTGTGTGAGGAGGCCAGGTGGTGCACCCAAGATCATGGCGAGGTGGTGGATGGAGCCAAACGAAGGTGAGTCCAGGAACGGCAAAAGCACAGGCATGGGGCCAGCATGGCATGAGAGCTCATGCTGTATGATGGTTCTGGGGACAAACAGGAGAGGCAGCTCTGCATATTCGACACTTCCTGACTCCAGAGAGAGGTAGGCAAATAAGCTTCAGGAAAGTCTCTCTCCCATATGAGATTTCCTCCTACCAGTTCTCTTCCTGAAGTAGGACATAATCTTGTCCTGCGCTGAGCTGATCCTGTCTTGTGCTAAGCTACACTGATTGAAGAGGAAATGACAGGCAGGATAGCTTTTAAACCAACTGGAGAAAAAAATGGTGGAGTTCAGTAAGTGCCTTCTAATTTCAGTCCTTTGGAAAAATGGATCCAGAGGATGTAAAGAGGTTTCCAAATGCCACGAGTTTCAGCCTAACGTTGGTCTCACTGAAGTCAGCAGGAATTTTACTCCTGATTAACAATGGGAACAGAATGAAGTCAGGACTCAGCCTTCCTACAAACCCCACCTTTACAGAGTAGTATGTCTCCTTCCCTCCAGAGCCCAGCAGAGGCATATTTCAGATAACCAGCAAGAAAGTATGCATTTAATGTTAGCTAAAGGGGGGAAAGTGTTAGAAACCTCACAGAAACCCTGGTATGTTGCACTGAAACAGAAGGCTGTGCTGAGCGAGGGATGAAAGATAAATTGGGCAAAGGCAGCATTCACATGGGCTCTGACAAAGAAAGATGGAAGTAGGGAAAGAGGGAGCAGGAAAGCTTGGGGAACAAAAGGATGGACTCTGCGCTCACAGAAAGTGAAACAAATCCTGCTGAAGCCTGTGATAACTTGAGTGTATCTCCCCAGGAGCAAATCTGAGGAGGATGGGAACACTTGCATTTCCTTTTGTTTATCACAGGGTAGTGTATTTATACACTTATCAGGTGTTGTAGTTGGACCACATGGATCTGGGTGCAGCAAATTACTGCTCTGTCCCAAAAGAAAAAAAAAAAACAACCCAAAAGTGCCCATTACCAATCCAAAAGGATAACACCGGTAAGACTAAATTGTATACACCTTAAAAAAATAGTGAAGCTTTCTGATGTAATGCCTATTACTATAAGGCTATGTATTACTAACAGCTATGTTACTTTAGAATATTACTCCAATACTGAAAAGCAATTAAAAGAAATAAATTCCATGGAAGAAAAAGCATTGCTTTCCTCTTTCTTTTATATTTGTAGTGGTGAATAGACCTCTAGTGGCAACAGTAAAAATATCCTATCAAGTATTTATACTTAAGTTCTTGGGTAAGAAAATATGCTGTAGATAAAAAACCATCTGAACAAAGGTGGAAGTGAGGAACAGGTGAGCCGAGTAATCAAATATAAGATTTTTGTTTATGAAGAGCAATGTCATCATTATCTTTGTGTGCTATCAATTGTCCAGTGGTCTTTGTTGGGTTTGCAGGAGCAAATAATAGTGTTAGTTATGAAAAACTGTGGAAAGTTTCCTCCTAAGAACTGTAATTCATTTTGTGTCTTTTATATGATTTTTTTTTTTTACAATTGCATCAAGATTAGCTTTAGTTCTTGAAGCTGAAATTTATGTCATTGAAATACAAGAGTCTGGAGCAGTGCAGAAGATCAGTAAAGATTCAAACCATATTCATGGCAGTGGGACAGCCTTGCAGACATTGCAGAGTTGCCCAGCTGGAAGATTTTGTTTACTTTACAAACTCGGAGGGATGAAGTGGGGAAAGGTTAATACAGAAATCTAGGTAAAAAGACGTTTACATCAAACTACTTTTCTTGCCTATCATTGTAGTAACACATGAGTTTCTTATTGAAAACAGGATTGGCCCATAAATACATCTGATTTATGGCACTTTGAAGATAGGCAGTTTATGTGTCCTTTCCGAAAGAGAACCACAAATTTAAAATCCTAAGTCCTATTCATTTTCAATAAGGCATTAGTTTCCCAAGATGTTAAATTAACTTTGAAAATGACAGTGAAGCACCTGAGATTTTCTGTTTAAACCTCCTTCAAAAGTCCCTGTTTTGCAACTAAAGAAGAAACACAAGTATTAGAAGAGCACTGTTACAGGAAGGGCATGTGTGGACTAGGAAGGAGAGGCAGAATGAAATGTAAATATGAAGGGAAGATGGAGAAAGATAACCTAACAGAAATGTAGATACAATTATATATGTGTATACACATACTATAAATAAAATGTCCATTTGTGCCAATTTGGCTATGTGACAAGGGATATTGCCTATCACTAATATGAATCACAGACCTCCGTTTTGCTTAAGAATAACATTTTAGGGTCAGATTACAAACTGCCTCACACATGGTCCCAAAGAAAACCTAATATACAGGGCTCTCTGACCCATAGTAAGGTAGTGTCTTCAGAAGTGACTTTAACTGGTTTCCCCCACCACCCTTTCATGGTACTGGAGCAGGATGGAGCAGGGGAAGCCCAGGTCCTCAGAGCTTTGTGGACTATAGTGGAGAGGATTTTAGAAGAGCCATCATCACTGTTCCTCTAGCTTCTCCTCCTGAAGGTCCGTGGGTGGGATTTTGGCATCTTCTTCTGCTTGTCTGAAAAATCTTCAGATGTCAGAGGTCTTATCTCTTACCTCAAAAAACAGATCCCTCCAGGAGTAAGACTCCTTTAAACTATCAAAGTAGCAAAAAGCAGCCACTGAATAACAGAAGAATAGGCTCAGATTGTCTCCATCATATTCCTAATAGAGATGCTCCGGGGGGTTCTACTGCAGCATGGAGAAGTCTGGAAGAAAATGTAATGAGCTGAGCTCAGCATAGTACTGCTGTGCCTCCATGGTATGATCTGAGTACCTCATGCTTTTCATTTTCCTTTCCTTTTCATTGGGCTGAGGTAGTGGCAATATTCCTTTTTTTCAGGCGGGGAACTGTGGCACCAAAGGACCAAACAGCCTCATGTGAAACACCCGCAGGTGGAGCAGAGAGATGAGTTGAAGTGTTGGGTTTTCCCGCATCCACCAGTTCCACCGCCCTCCCCAGCAAGCACCCCAGCAGGAGCATGAGCCACCTGCAATGTGAACATCTCCACTTGCAGCAGTATTACAGAAGCACCCACAGTTCCTCAAGCCAGTGAGTGGCTACTTGGTAAAATATTTGCATGCTTGAATTGCAGACACAATCCTGCACAGTATCCTCTCACAGGAATGGAGCTTTGGTGGTGGTACCGTCTGTACATGCCTGATAAAGTGCATGAGCTGGATCTCTTTCAGCAGGGCAGCCAGCACCAAAATGGGGCAAGGCTCTCTGCTATTAGTTCATTCCATCTGGCTGTAGACACAAGGAGTCAGTCTATGCTTTAAGTTTAGAGAGGCCAGGTTGTCTTTGCAGCTAGAAAGAGCTGGAAGTCTCTCTCCTTAGTTTTTTCCTCACAGGAGAATAAATCCAGGCAATATAATCTTACCCTTTAAAATGTCCTTACACCCCTTTTTTTTTTGTCTTTTCTGCTGGAAGTTAATATCACACTTGTCATCCTCACTGGTCTCTTCTCCCAGGCGATATTCTGGTGTTAGAGCTAGCAGTGCCGAATGGCACACACCCCAGCTCAACTCCAGCAAGTGCTGCAGTACGTGCAGTGACAGCTTGCTCTTCTCTTCGGCACAGATTTCCCTTCTCTGGTGCCTTTTCACTGCTCTCGCAGCACGAAAGGGTGGGAGTGGAGCATAGCTGCCCCATTAGTGACTCCTGGGGGACAGCGAGGTCTCTCAGCAGACATGCAACCACCAATGTGCTGAGCCCCACGTCTCCCTCCTCCTTGCTGGGGGTCAGTCAGGGGTCTGCACTCATGAGGTAGCTGGAGTTGGCCGGGACTCTGCTGGCATGCGACCACTTTGCATCTCTGTCCACCTTTGCATCCCTGCCTGGCTGGAGTGCCTCACAGCACCCCTCCAGCTACATGGAACTTGTGTCAGGGCTGGCACTTAGCTTAATCCTAGTCCAGTTCTTCTTGAGTCTGGATACTTGGTTCTGGAAACTTGAGTCTGGATATATTGGTGGTCTCCAGTCTTGCTTTCCTGCTCAAGTTAGTGCTGCAATGATAGGCCTCCCTCCTCTCTTGTGCCACATTTATTTGATTATCTTCTGGTGGATTACTGAAAGGGAAATAATAGCGTATTCAGGCTTAACTTCAGATAAAAGTTCACTCTTTGACCCCGAGGGCGCTGCATCACGTGCATAGCTCTGCCAGCCACAGAGCTGCCGCACTCTGAAGGCTGCTTTTCATCTTCATCTTGTTGCCAACTGTATCACTATTGATTAATCAATAGAGTGAAGTATCCCAGACAGTCTTTAAACTGAGAGCATGGCCTCATCATGCTAGGGCCCGTACAAAGTGGTCTCCTTCCCTGAATAAGTTTGACGCAGAGGTGTGGATGAGTGCTTTACAGAGCTGGATTTCAGTCTGAGAGCACTTCACAGAGCCACACAGAGAGTTGGGTTTGGAGCCCAAACGCAGATGTCCTAGAACAAAGCTGTGGGCTGCAAGCCTCTCCTTTGATGAAACGAAGAGAACAAACCAGCATGGTTAAAACAGCTAAATGAGAGCAAGCATTTTCCAACATCTCTCAGTAAGTTTATTCACGGATAAATCTTTCAGGACCTAATTCCTACCACCCTCACCCTGATGCAAACTGGGAATGTCATAATGCTGTGGGAGGCAGTGGGGCCACACTGGGAGAGCCTAGCTTCGGGTGGTGCTTAAACGATTCCTATGCATGAATATTTTTGAGACTTTCGAATGCATTAGATGACAAGAATCTGCCATCATAATTTCCACCATCCAAGCTCAACAAAGACATTGAAGAAGAGGAGCTTTGTGGACAACCCCTCTTGACCTCAGAGAAGGCTCTTTCTCAAAGGGGTTGAGAAACACTGGGCAGGTTTGAGGAAGCTCACACTGCTGCTGCTCTCACTTTGCAGCGAGAAGCAAAAGGGGTTTTGACTACTTTGAAGGATGTGGTGCAGATTGAATGCTGGTTTCTTGCCATTGGTTTCTCGCCATTGCAGTTATTATTAGCCCGTGTGCTGTAGCTGGGTGGAGCTCATCTCTCCCACCCCACCACTGAGAATGCAAAACCTAGTCAGACAAAGATTTTGGGTCTTTAGTACAGAGCAGCTTAACATGTAACGCACTAGGAAGGAAATTTTTTGGTAGGAGGAAACAGAGATAAAGCAAAATGAAGCCTACTTTTAATCCATTACTGCCTAACACAGCATTTTGATTTCTGATTTCAAATGCTGTCTGTTACCGAAAATTTTTCTGCTTATTTATTTGCTTTCAAAACTCAAGTTTCAGATGAAAATAAAAGTTTTTGCTCAAGCCTAGAGATTTGGTTGTCTCTAAATGAGTTTTTTTCCCACTACCTTTTGTTTTATAAGGCAACAGTCAAACAAAAAACAGAGTTTTAAAAATTGTCACATGGTTAATAGAGCTAAAATAAGCATAAAGATCTATTTTTCATGAAGTTCCAGGCTTAGCAAACTCTAGTATAGATAAGACACTTCAATTTTTAGCACCTCTTGTCCTCTGCCTATTGTTAACCACATAGCTTATTGGCTATGCTAAAATACGAACAGAAGAGATGGAGACTCAATAGTGTCAAAGTGATAAGCCCCACTGAGTATCAATGGAAGCTCAGAACATCAAAGCCACCTTCAGTGTTTTTAAACCCCAATTTAAATCTGCATCTACCTGGGTAATTGCTATTTGTAAAGATTATGTGGTCCTCTACACTTCAGAAATTTAATTGTAACAAAATTAGAAAATAACCCCTTCTTTTCATTACATGCTGTCTCTCTTGCAATGTATCTATTATATACCTATACAGTGCATGTCAAACATCATTGTGGGGTTGGTGGTATCAGATGCATCACCACGTGTATCTCCAATACTCAAATCAGGCTTCCGAGACCTATTCAGGTTTCCAGGTTTCTTCAGATATGTTATAAAGAAATAAGCAAAGAGGTTACCAGCCTCCTCACAGGAAACACCCATTTTGGTATTTGCTTGCTGATAAAAGCTTACTAAACCCACTAGTGTTAATAAGCTATTGAAGTCCATGCTTGGGCTGTAATAATAATTCAAATATCACCAATGGGAATCTGGCCCTGTGTGAACAAATCTTTGTATGACAATTAATGTAGTAGTGAGGTTTGCTCCTAGAAACAATTAAGACATAATTGGATGAGTTGATCCAGAAAGCATATGATTTATTTATAAGGAGGTGGAGGGGGAAGAAGCAGCTACTTTCAACGTGGCACAAATTAGAGCACAAGAACAGACTACATTATTGCACTCTAATTAATTGAACAGTTTAACGTCTATTTTTAATTTAGCTAATATCACAGGGAGAAAATCGCCTAATCATGTGATTTCATGGCCTCAATTTTACCTCCACAACTTCTGGTGTGGCCAGATGATGCCACCCTCAAATAAATAGCAAATCTACCCTTCGTTGCGTGCAACACTGCCACCACTACCTACCTTCTCCTTGTGGCTTCATTTGCATGGAGTAAGCTTCATCTACTACTGAAATAAGTTAATGCAAGGTAGAGCTCATCACATGGTGACAGAAATGTGGTTTGGCAGCATGCAAGGGAGCTAGAGCTGTTGAAGATAACTTAAAAGATGCCCTGGGGACAACCAGCTACTGGATTATCCACTAAGCCTTCCTCGTCTCTGCCCAGCCAAAAGTTGTCTCCAAAAAGCTGACAGAAAGAATAGCCTGGGGATTAACCTCCTCTTCTGGGAGAGACCTCAGTTCATCTCCATTGCAATGCCACAAGGCGTCCTTCCTGACTGAAGGCAGGATTCACTGACTACCTTCTGCACTGTCTGTTGGCTGTAAAGTTAGATGACCATGTTAGACTATTAGAAATCCAAAGGTAGACTAAGATCTGTTTTATCTAGATCTATTACTTGATTTTCTTATTTATGAAATTGAAGGCAAACCATTTGCCTCTTTCCAACATTTTCTGAGCTTAAAAACTTGAAAGAAAGCTCATAATGTGCACAAACTCTACTGTAATAGGGTCTGTAAAGACACAAAGAAGAAGAAGGTAGTTAAGATCTCCTAGATGCCTCAGATAATTTTCTTGAGGTTTGCATATATCCTGAAAGGATGACAAGGACCAATTAAAACACCTGTAGTTACAGTGGTGGGACGTTACTGACAATGTGCAGAGACAATACTAAAACTGGACTAAAAGTGCTGGTCTAATTGACATCCTAGACTTCTTCCCACCTGTGCTTGGACCTGTTGAATTTAAAAACAGTCTTTTCTTTACGTCTTGGTGGTTACCCAAAATAGGGCAACAGCATTAATGCTGTAAAAGCACTCCTACTCTTGCAAGAGAATGAGCAATCAAACAACACCTCAAATCCCCCAGTAAACAATGGTCTGAAAAGTAAAGGTAGCACTCACTGAGAAGAACAAGATGAGCTCACAACACCTGTAAGAATCATTATGTCCATGATGGGCAGAAAATAACTGAATTCAAAGAATTTCCCTCCTCTTTGGTGCCCTCTCCCCAGTAAGAAAATGAACTGGTACCATGAGAAGTTAGGTCCACACCACTGCTGTGGGTCAGATGAGCTGGCCTCCACTCCAGTCAGTATGGGCTGGTTTGTGTACAACGGTGCATAGGGCTGGAAACTGCTGGATGAAGCAAGCTGCATTCCTACTCTGCTGCACTGATTTTGGATGACTGGTATATCCTGATACCTGACTTGGTATCAGGAGAGCAACCAGACATGTGAACAGTGCCCAGTTTTGCCACTGGGCCCTTCAGTTACTGCTTACTGAATCTGAGACTTTCCCACCGCAAGTAGCACATACTGTCCCAGTCCTTAGTAAAGCCTAAAGAAAACTTTGGATTACTGTGAACAAAAGCTTAGGTAGAGCCTATTTGTCATTTGCATATTTTTAGAGCTTCTGCCTGCAGCACTGGCTGTGATGTAAAGAGGTTATGAAGAGTAGGCTATGCTGGCACCAAACACTTTTCCCAAGAAGCATCAGTTACAGCTTCATTGCAGTTTTCCAGCCTGGGTTGTTCTACGGGAGAGTAATCTTGCCTAGATGCTTTCCAAGGGTGGCTATTTAAAAGCCCAGAGGAGACAAATTCCAGCACACATCAAAAAATGGAAGTCTTGAAACACATCTGGATGCCTGCAAAATACACTTAATTGAGTCAGTATCTCACTGGAAATCAGGAATTAATTACAATTGCATCAGAAAAAAAGAGGTGCCACCTTTTTCTCTAATTAAGTGTATTCTTCAGAGCTGAATCAACATCACAATCTCAAACTGGCAGGGTAAACTGGATCATGTACAACTTGGTGACCTCTGTTAAAAAAAGTGAGATAAAACATAGGTACCACTGTTTAAAGAAGTTGAGCAAACTAGTTCAAGTCCAGAAAAATTTGGAGGTGTATTATATAACAAAGCATCAGCTAAAAGAATCAGTAATAAATAGGTGTCTTAGGCCAAATCTTTGGCTGGTAGAACATGCAGACACGTCCATTATCACCTTTTCTCTTTTTATACGAGCCCTTCCACCCCTGGCTGTTGCAATAAGAATGGATTCAAAAATCAAAGGAATTCATAGGAGCAGTGGGTAACATAAAGACCTGTATTATGCATATGAAATACTCATGGTGATTGATAGTCTTGGGCAGTCTGTGTAATTATTGGTGGATATTATAGAAAGCTTTGGACCACTTTCAAGTAGTAAAAGAAAGTGAGGGAACGACACTTTTAAAGTTTTGTCCCTTTTCAATGCCGAGTGAGTCACTGTACTCTGGCAGTCTGTGAAAATCACATTCCTGTCTATATTACTTGGTGAGGAAAAAATTCCTGATGTCTTTAGTGATTTTGGTGAGACCCAAAGCCAGTGTGAAACCTCAGCTATAAACCAGGTCTGCATTCTAAACTCTGCCTCCATTCCTTACTCAAATCTCTTCCTATAATGCATGTCTGAAATTTGCATCTTCCTGCATGAGGCAAAACTGAGACATCTTTGAGTGCTTCCTTTTAGGGAGAAGCTATTCAGTAGAATAGAGAGCATCTTGGCATAATAAAAAGTTAATTTGAAAGAATATTCAGATAAAGACTGTGTTCAACACTTTGCTATTCAATATTTTTATTAATTTGAGGAACTTGAAAGTTTTTAGATGGTAAATGAGAGAGCCTGTGGGCTTTGAAAAATAGGTTGAGAATTCAAACTGATCTTGAGAAAAATAGATAATTCATCTGGAAAAAGGATTAAAAAAGTAACTTAATTGTCTTAAAAAATAATAAACAAAATCAGACAGGAACAGCCAACATTACAAATACAGGATAAAAATACCTGGAGGTTACAGCTGGTCAAAAACTAAATGTAAGCCAAGAGTGATACAGGCACAATATGCCTGGGTACAGGGATAGAGCTGTTATGTCTAAGATGTCTGAAGTCATCCCTCTACTTTTTCACACTTGTAAGGCTTTATGTACATTTACTTACTTGGGTGTTTGGGGTCATCAAATTTGAAGAAAAATACGAATCTATTCCAGTAAATGCAGAAGATAGCGACAGTATGATTGAAAGGCTGGAAATCATGACATGCAAAGACAAACTGAAACCATTGCTATTTATTCAGCTTGAAGAAGAGCAAAGGGTGGTATGAGAGAAGTCTTCAGCTATGTCCCAGGCTGCTCTGAGGAAGAATGGAATAACTTTCCATTTCTATTGAGGATGGGATGCAAAATTACGCTGTGAGTTGCAGGAAAAGGTCTTTAGCTCCGTCCTCAGGAGACAAACATTCAAACAGTGGGAAGAACTGAGCCCTAGAGCTTATGTGTCACACCTCCACCTCTGGAGAGATTGAAGAAGAGATTAGACAGACATCTACCTTGGATATCTTGGCCAAGGCTGAATCAGCTTTGAGGCACAACGATGGAGTAGATACCTCTTCCAGACCTGTATTCTGTGGTTTTCCTGTTTATAATTGACTTTTTAAATAAATTGCCTTCATCAAAAGACAATTTTACTCTTCACTGTATGAATGGCTTAATGATGCTAAGATTAACTTTCTCTGTTTTTCTCTCAGGCTTGATTGTAGATTTCACATTGCAGACAACCTGCTCACAAACTTTTCTAGCTGTCTGGTCACTGCAAGTATGTTCCTTGTTTGGAAACTAACAAAGCTGAAGACGATGGCCTTGGAGCACAAGAGAAGCTCACAGTAAGGTGAACCCTGAAGTCTCCAAGATCAATCACATGGTGACATTCCTTCTGCTTGGTGATTTGCTTGGTGTCAGCCTAACCCACAGCAAAACCAAAAGAGAGGGAAGAAATCTGCTGTAAGGAGTCTGAGCTGGCCAGCCTGACCTCTCTGCTGGAACAAGACAGGCATGCTCAGCCAGGAGCTACCACAGCTCAGCTGGTACAAGGCATCACCTCAAGCTATGGCTGATCACGTGGTTGAGCCCCAACTATGCTGATATTAGCTCTTCAACTTTGTTAACTCGTGAAGAGCTTGAAAATGCTGGGGCAGCTGCCTTTGGAAAGATCATACCCCTCTCGGTCCTTCAGTACTGGAGGTCTACATGGAGGCAGAGCTCTAAATTTCCTTTATTTTTAGTAGAAATTAATTTCTAATTAATGAGCTTTTATGCCCCTCCCTAAATATCCTCACGTAGTTAAACTCCTACTCCCATTTCTTGTGAGTCTAGTAACTAGGAATGGCCAACTCAGAAACTGTGGGCTTGCTTGCCAACTTCATGGAATCAGTGTGAAATCAACAGTTTGAAGCCCTAGGTATTGTATAACTACAATGGACCATTTCCTCTGTGCTCAGCATTCAAATGCAAGATCACACACACTAATTTAGATAAGAAGGAACTTTGCAACAGGGCTCCATCATAAGAGGATCCAGAAACCAGTAGCTGAGAGGACAAGAACAGTGTCAGAAGGAAGGGGTAGGAGGAATTTCCTGTTGAACACACACACAGAGAAAAAACGAAATAGTAGCCAAAAACCCACAAAACATACAGCTTACCCCAAAGCTGATATTCACTTTTATAATTACTTAAGGGACACAAGGGAGGGATGTATAGTTTTTATGGAAGGATGGCAAACCATCACCCTATCTGAAGCTATTGCTGTTAAGGAAAAGACACCTGCCCACATCAGTAGCCGTGGTCTTTTTAAGGACTTGATCTGATTTGTGGCAATTTTTGGAGAGGAAAACTTCTGTTCCATCCATCAGTCTGGGTGGATAAGGGCCCACATCCTTAGCTGCTGTCCAAAAACACTGTAGCTCATGATTGTCTGTACAGATATGCTTCCCCAACACAAAGCTTAGCTGCCTGCCAGCAAAGTTCCCTCACTCTAATTTTGGACTAGAGATAGGAGAAGAATTCCCAACAGTGCTGCTGTGGCACTTCAATCAAAATGAGTGCTATCAGGGGAAGGGGGAGGAGAAATCAAACAGCTTTTTCCCTAGCATCTCTTCTTTCTCCTTCTCTATTTGTCTCACAGCCTGAAAAGTTGTAGCAAGGATCTATTTTGGGGTTTTCTTTAAGTAAAAAATAAGCAGGGGGAAAAAGTCCAAAACATTAGCCCAAAAAAGCACAACAAACTTTCGGATTTAGGATTTTCTTCAGAAAAAACTTTGTAGGAAACCACTGTTTCTGTTCAGAAAAACATTCAACAACCTCTTCTCTCCCTCCAAATACAGCATTTCTCATGGTCGGTTGTTGTCATGTTTAAAGCAACTTGATAAATATATCAGTTATCAAGAACTAACCTAAAAAGTGTTTTTTCTTCTTAAGAATTTCAAAGCTTTGAAGTTCTTACACCATATTTGATACTATCACTATTACTTCATTACTCTGGCAATAGCACCTAGCAACCTGAATCATTTTGGCAGATGTTATGCAAACATATAGGCCCATTTACACTTTTCTGCATGTCAGCCAGTGAGATCTTCACAGAATCACAGAATGGTAGGGTTGGAAGGGACCTTAGTAGATCATCTAGTCCAACCCCCTGCCAGGGCAGGGCCACCTTAGAGCAGGTTGCACAGGAACCCATCCAGGCGGGTCTTGAATGTCTCCAGAGATGGAGACACATATCTTCTTTTATTGTTTGGAGTTATTTGCATAGCTGGTTAGTGTTACTATGTGTTTCAGCCAGATCTCTCGGAGTGCTTCTCTAAGTATAAGCAAGCCAAGACTTGGTTGAATCCCTCTTCAAACTGACATACTCCCCGAGACAGTTTTTTCTTGCCTTTGGACTGCCCTTTTTCAAAATTGGATGCACCATTGCAGATAGATCAGAAGAGCTCAATGCTTTCTAAGCACTTGCTGGGCAGTATGTCATTTATATTCCCCTCACTTTTAGAAACCTTTCTCAGGGCTTTCTTTGCTTTTCAGCTGCTGCCAAACATTGTCCAGATGGTCTTAATGTCACATCACTGTAGGTCTTTTATTTTCTAGTCTGTGCTCTGTTTTGTCCTTCCTTCTAAGCGAATGTCTCTAGGGCTATTTTTGGCCCCTTACTTCATTTCCTCTCCCTCCTGTACATCAAGCTGGGTGAGTCATACCCATCCATCCATCCAGGAAACCTCATCTATTGCCCCAATTGTTTTGTACCGAAAGAAGGAGAAGAGCAGTCATCTCCAGATGACATTGTTTGTGCTACCCCAAAGTGGCTCACCAAGGGTTTAGGTACTTAACACCAACTAGTTACTCACATGCAAGGCTGCCATAGGGTGTGTAACAGCACTGTCTGCACCTCCTTGAATGTGCTTTGGAGAGGGAACATCTTGCCAGGACCCTGTGGTTATCACATGTTGCTGTATTTTTTAACAATACCAGGAGTTCTCACCTATGCCTGCTTGCAAAAGGTAATCATGTACGCCAATGGAAGACAGAATACAAATGTCCAAATGCAAACATGCAGCTGAGATTGTTTCGCATGAAAAGTAGGTAAAGAAAGATGCACAAAATCTTTGGATCTTAAATTCACACAAGTGGACACTTTCCTCCAGCATTTTCCTTACCAACAGGATCATTAGGAATCTTCATTTACTCCCTTCTTCTTAGTTTCTCTTCTATATTACAAGGAACTATTAACTTTAAATATAACCTCTTTGTATTTATCTCTTTTCCATTCCTTTGGTCTCACTTCCATTCTCAGGGAAGAAAACTTTTTTGTCGTCTTCCTTCCAAATTATAAGGCAAATTTTTTCCAAGCCTATTGCTTTCAGCATTGTCCTCGGTTTTGATGCTACCCTGTCTGCTCAGTTTTAAAACTAAATCGTATCTAACTATCACATTCCTCCAGAATAGGCAGCTCACACTCTGAGATGCTGCCATCAACACTGGCAAACATGAGTGCAAAGAAGTTATTTAAGCCTCAAGGAACAGCTATTGCACTCTTCAGAGGTGGAGTAGAGGAGACTTGTGTGTTTTGGAAACAAGGCTGTGCCTGATGGCAACCTGAAGTTGTAGACCCATTTGGAATGCTTAGTGTAACAACACTGATCCATGAAGGGAGTGGAAAAGACTTCTGATTGTAAAAAAAGAAGTCTGTTTTCCGCCTCTCTGTTGAGGAAGCACAAGGTCAGGTAGGTTGCTCAGTTGTTTGGTATCAGGCTCTGAGTAACCAGTACCACACTCTACCCCCCAGTAACAGAAGGGTCGGGTATGATGACCAGTACTCACCATCTGAACTTGTTCCTACTCCATAAATCTAAGCATTGAGACAAAATGGCAGAAGGATGATGCAGCTCTTTATTCAATACAATGTGAAACAAAGCTCAGCACCCTGAGCTGTGGATGCCTTGTCATATTTTGATGGCCAGCTGGGGTGAACTGGTATATCTTGGTGGAATTCTAATGCTCTGAAACTTTAAACTCTGTTAAGATGGGGCCCGCTTGTGTAACTGTGTCCCAACTTGTCATTCCTCCTGCTGTTAGCTAGCCTGTAACCTGTTGTGTGGGTGATGTCAGGTTTGCAGAACCGTGCAGTTGTGTGCAGTTCAGGGATGTTCAAACCAGTGCCAACCAACCTCACTCTGGCATCAGAATAACCCCATCAGTGTCATACCCAATCAAACACAATTAAGGGAGATGAAAACACTTTGTAAGTGGAAGAGTTGATTGACAGCACCTCAGGAGTCCCTGCATTGTGTTCAATTGCCATCAGACTTTGTCAGACACAGAGTAAAATTTTCACATTTCTTACCTACTGGTGTAGATAAAATCCTGTCTAATTCCAGAGAAATTCCTTTGGAGCCACATACTGCTGTTCTAGACAGCTCCCAAGAGAAGAACTTAATGTTTGCTCCCTTGCCCAGTTCCAGAATTACAAAACCAGCTTAGAAGCGCTAAAACCTTTCAGTGAGGAAACAGCTTTTTTGTGCTTACCAACTTAAAACATGCAGCAAAAACTTCTACAGCCAGCAAGTCAACAAGGTAGCAAGATGATGGGGCTCGCAAGCCCTGCATACAGATTTGTTTTGATAAGGAAGAAAGTTTTTTCCATTCAATCAAAAAAGATGAAATCTACCTCACAGAAACCCCAGGCTGACCTGATTTTTCTGAAAACACCCAGTTGCCATAAATCAAAGACACCTGCAACCATTCAACACCTCTGTGAAATCAGGACAAATCTTGGGCATTTCTTATTTCCAAGAGTAATATAATACAGCAAATGCAAACTGAAAGATCCCTCCCTGCCTGACTAGTGATCTCCTGAGAGTCATCCCACATGTCCTAGCACAAAGCTGTCAGTTGGCTGATGGGATGAAATAGCAGCCTGGTTAAAACCAAGGCAATCCAGGGAACAAGGGTTTCAAATTCAGTGCGCTGGGAAGTGGAAGGTATGGTATTCCTTTTTTCTTTTGTACCTACACAATGTGACCTTAGGCATATTTTTCATGCTGGGAAAATGAGAGTGAAACTGTCACAGGTCACACAGCAACCTGCTTGCCCACCAAGACGAAGATCTGAGACCTAACATCTCAAACCACAGAGGTGGACAGAGAACCTTATCAAAGCCATACTTAAAGCAGAGACATATTTTTAAAAATTTAAATTAAAGAAAACACAAAAATATATACAATTTTTTGGTTTTTAAATCTTTCCAATCCCGCCCCCGTTTCTAACCAGGCTGTGAGTAATGGGAGAGTACAGTGATATACACTTGACTGCAGAAATCAAAATCCTCAGGCACAAAAATTGGCCTTGGATTTATCAATCTCTCTGCCTGTAACACAGCTTTAGTTTCTGGAAAGCAGAGACAACATTCCTGACTACTTTGGTAAAATCCTTAAACTCTAGAAATTGTACTGTGTTGTACTATTTGGCATCTGGAGCCTGGTTCAGGATCCTAGATCCAATCATCCTGCATTCAGTGCCAAAGTTGCAGATAACCCCTCCTGCAGAAAATGTCAGTATCAGTGAAGGTATTCAACACGAGAACTGCATGTATAGATGGGAGAGAGTACAGAAACAACACATCCATTGATCAGCATAGGTCAGCCAGTGATCTCAGCTCAACAGAAACCCAAGCACTCTGAAGGGGGTTTTAGAGGACTCAGTGGCAACAAAAAAAAAGTTTTATGGGAGGATAAAACCCTGGAGGGAAGAGGGTCCCAGGAAGATAATATTCAAGGACCACCTCCTCTAAGCTCAGGAGCGATGCATTCCAACAAAGAGGAAGTCAGGCAAAAATGCCATGAGGCTACTGGGATGAAGAAGGAGCTCTTGAACCGACTCAAACACAAAAAGGAAGCCTATAGAGGGTAGAAGCAAGGACAGGAAGCCTGGGAGGAA
>VXBO01000481.1:86789-104561 GCA_013400135.1 Rhinoptilus africanus
TGAGCTAGAAGCAGAACACAATGTAAGTGCTACCATTGTCTTACCTTGTGTTGAATTCTTTGTGTCAAGTAGCACTCAACCTCAGAAGGCAAAGCTTAGACACAGTTGAGTCCATACTACTCGTTCCACTTCACATACAGATGCTCAGCACTGTTACATGAGGCCCCTTAGCTTAGCAGAAACTCCATCAGTACTCCACACTTTTGAAAGGATGTATATAGCAAGCTCCTGGAAGATGTTCGTTTTTTTGCGCTCCAGACATTAGGAGCAATGACTGGCAAACCTTTGCGGATTTATGAGCCACAATTCACTTCACTGCAATCACCATTAAAAACATCAAAGAGCTAGATCTAGCTGACTCTTTATAGAGCGACATCTGAGCACCTTCCAAATCACTGAAAAAGCTCAAGGGTGACTCATTTTGTCACTGCAATCAAAGGACAAAATTTCAAAATACCTGACAATGCAAATCTGCACCCCTGCATACCCAACAGGGCAGCAAAGGGTAGCATGTACCTTCGGACAGAGTCTATGGAGAGAAACTTCACAAATGCTTTAGTCACGCATTCCAGTTCATCAGGAAATTTCTCTTTCAGAGATACTGCAAGATGCATGTGTGTGGATGTGTGAAGTTAGCAAAATCTTTTTTGTTGTTGTTGTTGTTAGTATTTTTTTTCTGCCACTGGATGGGAATAGCTTTATGCAGGCTGCTTATGGACTGTATGCCAATTATTCAAACACTAGGTCTTCTCCCACATTCTAGTTCCATGCTCTGTTGTCCCCATCTTTCCATGTTCATGATTCCCTACGAAGCCTGTATTTGCTGGGCCCTCACCTTTCTCATTTTTCCTTGCCCAACGCATCTTCCTAACATTGCATCCTGCACCACCTACATGCCACATCTCTGTCATGCAGCACTTGTCCTGGCAATGCCTCAGGCACCACAGAGTCAGATCTGTAACAAAAACTTAGTGCCATGTCTTCACACTTCAGAGGTCGGCAGCTCCACTGTCACTGCTGCAGGTTAGAAAATACCATTCAGGATGCATCCTTCCATTGCATTATTTTTTCTCTTTTTGCAAAACCCTTTTAATTGCACTCAGGGTTTTATTGTATTTATTCAAGCCTCCTGGAGATTATTTGATAGAACACATAATCTTCTTTTTTTGCACCAGCAGGCAGTGCTGGAGGTAGCAAGAGCTGACCACTGTGGGTGACGGAGGAGATGCTGACAAAAGCTCTGGGGTTTTTTGCAGTCTCCTTCACTGAGAGGAACAGGCCACAGATGTGCATTTGAGCAAGACTCTGTTTATTGCCTTTGATTATATCTCTGGCAAGGCACAGAGAGAGGAAAATACTCCAGTTTTCAGGAAGAAGCTGGTAGTGAGAGACAACAGGGAAAGGAGACTTCTACTGTAGGATGGTTACACGTCTTAAGATATGCTCCAGCACCCTGACACATTGGTAGTTTTCAGCAGGATAATATGAAGTGCACACACTTCTTTGGGACCAGCTGTTTGTGTGACTCCCTGATACTCCTCCTGGCTTTCAGAAGGTGAGAAACCGAGCCCGGTGAAGTCATGGAAAAACACCAGGGAAACGTTCCCTGACATGTTCTGCCTTTTCTCAGCCTGTGCTGTTTCTGTAATCCTGACCTCATCCTTTTCTCTGGTGTCCAGCCTGGATCCAGAGATGGTAACAGAAGCTTGTCATCTTAGTTGCTTGCTGCTTTCACAAGCTTCATAGAAGCTGTCAGTATGAAGACTCTGACTCCCTGCGTCCTCTGCTGCTGTGGCTGAGACACCATCAACCTTTAAAACACCCTTCCCCCTGCGCCTCTACTCCAGGTCCACAGCGAAGAGATAATACAGCTTTAATCCCTCCTGTTCGCTCTGCTCCCATTAGAAACCACTACCCTCTGCACTACCCTTAATAGAAATTGGAGAACATGAATTTCTGCTGCAGAGTATTTGTTTCACTTTAATTAAGTCTCCAGTTGTAATAGGGTATCTTGTATCCCATGCAGCAAGACAGGCAGGTTTGTGGGACTTGGTGAAAAACCAAACAGGTGGTTTTGATGTGGATAGGTGAGAGCATCGCCACCAAGCAGGGACCGTAAGAGGACCAGCTTGGATAAACTGCGTACTCCCCCAGTGGGATGCTTCGTGCTGCAGGCTGTGCTACCTGCAGAGGGGCTTCAGTGAGGGGAAGGCACAGGATTTTGGGTCATGTTTATCACAGGCACAAGGCCAAACATGATCAGACCCTGCCAGCCTGTGGTGTCACTCCCCCATGCTCCCCACGGAGGAGACCAGAGACCTCTGGGGCCATGCTGACGGCAAGCAGTGGGCAGGTGAAACTGGAGTCCCCAGTGAAAATGAGACTGTGTGCCAAATGCCAGGGAAGGAGCTCTGTGGCAGGTCCAAGCAGCCAGCTCTCCCCAGCCAAGGACCCTGCCAGCCCACGTGGCCACTGTGCAGGCAGGAGTGATGTGCCACACATCCATGGAGTGAATCCTTGGGACCACTCTTAATCTTCCACCACCTCGAGAAGGAGCTTTGGCTCCTCAGGCGCGTTGACAAAGAGCTGGAGCCAGGGAAAAGGTGACAGGGTCCCTCCCAGAGAGGAGAAAGGAAAAAAAGTGTTTCAATGAAAATTAAAATCTTCCATTTCAAAGGGAACTTTTAAGAGTGTATTGTCTCTAAACAAAGGCCATCCCTTTCAGGACTTCAAACAATTGAAACTCATTGTTTTGATTCACAAGAAGATTCCAGCCAGAGCAATGCTCTTGCATGACAGGTTTTGCATTCGTTGAATCAGCACCTCCCAGCAGAAAAACCTTGCCTTTGGAAAGTTTCCAATCACCTCTGCTTTGGAAACAGTGCTTAGGGCAAATCTCACTGCCACATCAACACTGAATCATAGTTCAGATGGAGATAGAAACCTAGAGGATTTCCAGAGCAAGTTGTTTCACCACACCCTTCATGCAAAATCTTTTTTCCACTTCCAGTTCTTGCAAAGGGCAACGAACATTGTTGTAAGTGTTTACATTGTTGCTCTCTGCCACATTAAGGTGATCACTCTCACCACCACAGGAGCTTCTACGCAATGCTAATTACTTGCAAGAAAGAATTTTAGAAGCACTAAAAGAAACAAGGATAAATGGTTACATTTAACTACAACTCCGGTAAAAAACTCTATTTCAACAAACAAGCTTAAATCGTAAATTTTGTGAAAACACAAGAATATCAGAAACTTCCAAGTTTTGTGAAAAAGCACGTTGCTTTGAGCACGTGTTTGGTTGCTCTTTGCTCTTTCAAATGACGTTCCACAGTCCCTGTTGTGTCAGAAGGTAGGTAGTGAGAACTAAGCGAAGAACCACCTAACATACCAACCCATGCTGAGAGACAGGATTGATGATCACCTAGTTGTCAAAAGCCACACACACTTCGCCTGCCTTGAATCTCTTAAGGAGTTTACTTTCACTATATTCCTGCATTGTCCCCACTGACCAGAACAAGAACCACTGCGTGGTGTAGAAGGCTGAGGACAGTTCATCTGAACCTTACCCCCAAGCCTGACCTTTACAATTATTTTCCCTCTTTCAGTTGCGTGCTGAAAGTCTTGATGTATCATCATCAGTGGAAATAGGTAACCACATCAAAGGAGGAAAATAACTGGGAGGCATGTAAGTAACTGAGACAATGCAGAACTGCAAGAACCGTGGAAGCTGCTGAGGGCAACTTTAGTTTGACATTATGCACATTCAGATAAATTATCACTTTTATATGCATTTTACAGTGGGCACAAGAACTATCACAAAAAAATGAGGAATTTTTTTATTATTATCACTTTGCCAAGAAAGTATTGAAAGCACCATTTCATCAGTGTCCATTTCTGGAAGGGGAAGAAAACTGGTGGAGTCCCTCCCAAACTCTCTAAAATAGGTTAAATGAAGACATTCCTTCAAAAATTTTAAATCTACGATCATAAGACAGGGAATTATACCACACCTTAGCCTGCCAGAACCCCTTTTAAATTAGCTTTTCCAAACTTTTCTAAAAGCTTCTATTAGCTTTCAACAACAATAACAGAAGCCTAGACACTGTAAACAAAATATTTTTTCCATGCTGAACAGTTTAAGGAAAAAAAGAAAAAAAAAAGACAAGACAGACAGAATGGGGGAAACAGTGGAGCACCAAGGCTCTCCTGGTTTCCATGTGTTCCGTGGGGACAGGTTGTCACACTTGGTCTGAGTGTCTCATGGCTCCAGCAAAACTTCACATGAAGCCCTGAACTTCTTCAGGTAGGTTCTTGGCTGATCTCAGCCCATGCTGCTTCCTTTGGTCATCAGTACCCTGTAGGAGAAAGCACTTTCCCTGCTGCTTTGTGCTGAGTGACTTCCTCTAACTTCCTTCAAGCTGGAGCAGCATAGCCCCAGGCCTCTGCTCAAGTACACAGTGCTGCCTAAGGGACTGAATTTCTCAAGTCTTGTTAAAATCAATTTCTCAATATCCTCCAGGCTGCCTGGAAAGTTTTGGCCAAGTTTCATCAGTAAGATAGGATGAAATATACCATCTTGTAGTGGAAATATTAATTAGTTACCGTTTCTGAAGTGTATTGAATGTGAAAATATTTCATTCTATTGTATCTCTGTCTTTTCTTATCTGCAATATGGGCTTTCTGGCCCCTTTATCTACCCCAACCAATATTTTATATAAACCTGGAGTGCAAAGCCTGCACTGACATCTTAGAGGATGAGCCAAGTGACTATCATTCAAATATTTATTTCATGAGAAGTTAGAACATTTTGCACTTTCCTCCACAACTCTTTCAAAAGCAGCTCATTTCTTCCTGCTGGAAGAGTGCCCATTGTTCATTTGACGCTAAAGATAGGGCTTTGCTGTTTTCTTTTAAGTCAGCAATTGGAGGGTGGAGAGGAAAGAGGGAGTTAAGCTTTATTATGCTGCCTTGTCAAAAGGATACAACATTATGCAAAAGGAATGATGTGGAACAAAAAATTGCTTTCTTTTCCATGCACTCTCTCTCACTGGCATACAGATTTCAAACTATATTCTTCCTTCCCTTTGCCCGGTAGATTGGATTTCAGATGGCTGTGTCAATTAAATGGCAGGCACTTTGTGCACCTTGCTGCCTCAGTCATTTAGGAAGCAGCAACCATTTTTCTGTTGCCCTCAGAATTTCCAAAATAATGGGGCAGGAGAGCATTGCTGTTTGTCTGGTTTTAAATCTGATTTAAATATGCATATGATCTCTTCAGTGTTGGAGGTTGTAGCCAGGAATGAACAATATTCCCTCAGAGTAAAGGCAGTCAGAGTGTTACATCCACAGAAGGGTAAGTGGGGCATGGAGTCACTAAGTGATTTGCCTGAGGTCACACCGAGATTGCGTGGAGAAGCACGGACTCAGGCTTACAGCTAAACAGTAGGCAAATGCAGAGGGACTGTGTGATCTACCAAGAGAAAAGAGGAAAGACAGTTGCTTTTCTCTGTGGCTTCACAGGATAAACCAGAAAATACGAGTGATGCCCCTCCTGATTTGTTTCCTAACAATGTGTCCCTACCTCCCAGCTGCTTGCCTCGCTGCAGCATGTTGTGCAGCAGGATCATTTTATAGCCAATAAAGTGTTTCTTCATGTGTGTTTATCATCCCTGAAAGTGGAATCCCTCATGGCTGAATGTAGCTCGCACGGTGCGCAGCGGGGAATGTATGGCAGACTCCCAGAGAATTCCAGCGTTGAACGTGATTAGCTTCCCTATACCTCTGAGGAATAGTACCAGGAAATTGCTAACACTGTAAATTGTCTCAAATACGCACTTACTAAAGCCTTTAAAGAGCAATTACTGTATGTTAACTGAACACCAATCAACTGTAAAAACAGCAGTTATGTGGGTTTAATAGGTATATAAAGGAGAAAATCTCACCATCCTGCAATTAATTCTAAATCACATAAAAAGTGTAACTTGTACACTTATTGCTTATTAATACATAAAACATGTACAGCATGTTAAAACATTTAATTAGCACTTACATAACAGGCTAAAAGTTAAGTATCAAATTATCACTAAAATACTGTTGAGCTCTTCATTAACCATGTGAAACAACCCCCCAACAAGCAGTGCTCAGGTCATTCTAGCAATTAAGTGCTTTCAGATACTGTTCAGTGGTTTTATATCCGCTGTGTCCCATGCTCTGACAGGAACAATGATATATTGTCCAGCTTTACTATCTCCAGAATCACTTTTCTTACAATACAGGACATTCACCAGAAAGCCAGAAGGGACATCAGGAAGAGATGCTCCTGAGGAAGGTCTTCAACTCCGATCTCCATGAAGCTGTGTCTAAAAGCCTGGCCAGTAAAAGATATGTTAATAGAAATTCACAATGTGGAGGACTTCATCAATACCTGAAAGCACATCAGGAGAGAAAGTAAATTTGCAGTGAAGGTGTGAAAGACAAGAAGATTAGGGGTAAACAACACCAGCAGGCAGGCTTGTGGCACAGGCCAGAAACGAGGGGAGCCAAAACCAGAGAGCTGGAGATCTCCAGCATCACCAGAAGGAGAACAAGTGACAAGTTATCACAACAGGAGTTTCAAAAAAGTATAAAAAAGCAGGAGGACACCTTAGACTTGACTTGCAGTCAAGATGGATGCTTACTAGATATCCCAGAGGAAAAGAAAATAATAGCCAATATATGCCATTGGGAACTTCATCCAATCACATAGACTGTTGACAGAAGGAAACCACAATGTAGAATTACTCTTTGTTTAGTCTAAATCAGCTGCCAGTATGCACATATACCACATGAAAGGTGAAACCTGAACACATTCCCAGAACGTCTTCCTGAAAAAGCCATCTGCTGCCCAAGCTAATGTTACCATCCTCCCCATCACAATAAGTTTTGAAAGGATAAATTCCATTTTCCAGGCAAGATAAGATCCTCAGCAACACAGCTTAAGGTTGCCAAGCACAGTCAAGAGACTGGTTTCTTCACAGAGGCTCTGAGCTATTGCGTGCAGACTCACAGAAGAAGCACAGGTGTTTGCACACAGCCAGCATGGCCCATCACTCTTGTGGGTTTGTGAAGGGCTGTGGACTTCTGCCACAGCTTCAGAGAAAAGGAGGGATTTCTAACAGTCCACACAGAGAAAGACAGAGCTGCCAGCAAAGCTGGACAGGTTATTGGAGGGAGACCTGTGCTGTTGTGCTTCTCTACTTCCAGAAGGAGGAAGTAGAGGAAGGACGTCCAACCAGTCCCCTAACTTCTGTGGGGCAGGTGTGAAATTGCCTGGTCAAGGTGATGGTCAATAAGAAAGGGCTCCAGAAACACAGATCTATGGTTGCATCTCACCGGAGTGGGTAGAAAAACCTCCCTTTCCTCAGAAGTGTCATTTAACAGACTTCAAGGAGGCGGGCAGATCCGTTCCCCCTCAGAAAAAGGGTTTCCACTCACGGATTTTGCCTAAATTCTTTGACTATATTTGACTGTGTTTTCCCTCATCTTGATAGTAAAGCTGAATTTATGGTGTCCTGCCAGCTCTAAAGATATATCATACAAAAATTAAAAAATTGTATGCTTTTCATGGACAAAGGTTTAAGTAAAAGCAAATATTTAACTCAAAGCATTTTCCCTCTTGATATAACTATATCCGTGCACTTACCAAGAGTACAGATTTAAATGTGAGCAATTTGTGGACAAAGAGATTGATATCTCCTTGTTGTGGGCTGACCTTTGCTGGCTCCCAGATGCCAACAAGCTGCTCTGTCGCTCCCTCTCCTCAACAGGACAGGGGAATAAAATATAACAAAAAGCTCATGGGTTGAGATAAGGACAGTGAGATCACTTACCACGTGCCATCATGGGCAAAACAGACTCAGCTTGGAGAAATTAATTTAATTTATTCCCAGTGAAACAGAGTAGGATAATGAGAAACAAGAACTAAACTAAAACCACCTTCCCCTCCCCTCAACATCCCTCCCTTCTTCTCAGGCTCTGCTTCACTCACCTTGAGCGATGCAGGGGCACTAGGAATGGGGATGGTGGTGAGAACATGTTGTCTCTGCTGTTCCTTCCTCATCATGCTCTTTCCCTGCTCCAGCGTGGGTCCCAGCCACAGGAAACAGTCATCATGAACTCCAGCACGGGTCCTTCCCATAGGCTGCAGTCCTTCAAGGAAAAACTGCTCCAGTGTGGGTCATAGGTCCTGCCATAAAACCTCCTCTCCCTAGGCCTCCATTCCTGAGAGGAACTCCATCATGGACTCTCCATGGTCTGCAGCTTCTTTCAGAGAACATCCACCTACTTTGGCATGGGGTCCTCCAAGGACTGCAGGGGCACAACCTGCATCACCATGGCCTTCACCACCGACTGCAGGGGAATCTCTGCTCCAGTGTCTGCTCCTCCCCATCCTTCCTCACTGACCTTTGTGCCTGCAGGGCTGTTTGTTTCTCTCACATTTTCTCATTCCTTTCTCACAGCTGCTGTTGCACAACGTTTCTGACCCTTTCTTAAATATGTTATCACAGAGGTGCTACCAACATTGCTGATGGGCTCAGCTTTGGCCAGCAGTGGGCCCATCTTGGAGCCAGATGGAGCTGGCTCTGTCTGACATGTGGACAGCTTCTGCTGTCTCCTCACGTAAGCCACCCCTCTAGCCCCTCTCCCCTCCTCTACCAAAAGTTTAGCACATAAATCAAATACAGTCCTAACCCCTGGAAACTGATTCATGTCTTCAGCAACCATCAGCAAAAGTACCAGCAATCCTGATATCATCTAACCTGTAAAGTAACTCATTTGTGTTCTTACCAAGAGTTTGGACAACACAAAGCTGCTCAAAGGAAACAAACAGTTTGTGGAAGGAACATATTTCTCCTCTCTCCTGGACCTGAACTTGTCTTGAAAGTTTTTGTAGAAAAATGCATCTTTTTACTCTATGACACCGCATGTCAGGTCTATATTCTGTGTTCAGGGGGTGTTATTCTTGGCCTAGCATTTGTTGCTTAGTTCTGAGGTGAGTTTAGTGTCCTTCTATGCACAGGAGAAGATGTTCAGTGCTTTTATCAGGGCTGAACCAGTTTTATCATTAGCTTAGTTTGGCAGGATCCACTTCCATGATGCACACAGTAACTTCTGGTTTTACATTCTTATTCTGGTAAAAGAGAAAGGAAGGTCTTCAGGCTAAAGCCATGCAGAAGGGCACAACTTACTATAATTTATTTTCTGGTTATGATAGGCTTCCCCAAGACAACACAAGTTTCTCTACTTCCAACACCAGTTCTCATCTAGCAAAAGGATATACTAAAACCTTTTTCTGCTCTAACAGTAAGCCTCAACTTGTTTGTCCCTTAGATGGTAAGATTTTTTTGGTGAAGGTTTGTGCTCTATTCATACTACAGCAAGTATCACAAAAATTTTTGAGTGACATGACCTCTTTATGTTATTGTAAAGTACAAGATTAGTGTCTTGTTCCATTTTTTATTCCATCCTCTAACTATAAATTACTCTCTTTGAGAGAATATTAGTGATGAAGGATACTAGCATGAAATACTAGCAGGCTTTTGCTCAAATTATGTCTACCATTATTGAAAAGAAACATGAGAATAAAAATAATTGAAATATTTAATTAACAACAGAAGCCTTCCAAGTGCTATGGATCCTCCAAGAAAGGGACCTTGAAATGGTGACAGGAGACATTTATAAATAGTTTAAAGCCCTTGTCTGTCACTGGAATATAAACAGGAATTAAGGTTTAGGAATTGTGAACGCAAGTTTGTGCAACCCTTCCTGCTTTGAGAGGACTCAAAGTCTAAATATTTTAGATTCAGTGAATATTATTCATGACACAGAAAAGTTAGTCAAGAGAGGACTATCACTACCTTTAAAAGAAAGAAATCCCAGCCTGAAATTGGACACAGTCAGGACTAACTAAAGCTGTGCTGGAAACCTGCTGTTGAAGAAGCAAACAAGATCCCTCACTGCTCACAGACAGCTAAAAATGTCTGGAAAACATTGTGCAGAACAAAGCAGTCCAGCAATGAAACAGCTGCACAGAGAGGTTATTTAGGAACCATCAATTTAGATGTTCAGATTAGAGATGGATCTGAGCCACAAAGTTTTGATCAGGATTCAGACATGCTGTAGGTAAGATTTCAGTCTGACCTACCATGGGGACTGGGCAGTATTCAGCTCCTGACTTCTCCAAAGATTATATGCCATTTGGATCTGAAAGGATAGCTTACACCCAGCTCCTGCTCCAGGAGATCAGACACCTCAGTGCTGAAAAGAAGAAATATTTATATTTTATCTCCTTTCATCTTCTGTTTTTATGTCTGTGAGAAAAAGTGCTATGTCAGCATGAATGGCAGTTACAGATAATGGCCAGGTTTGAGAGCTCAAGTCTTGATAAAAAGGCAAACCACCTACATGTGCAGAAGAACCAACCATGAAATGGAGTTTTTGTTACTTGCAGAAAGTATCACTAAAACACAGAACCACCCAGTAAACTCTCAAAAAGCAGAAACTCACCTGAATGCTGGAAAACAGCTCATCTGTATTACACCCTTGCCATTGAATTTACAGGATTTGCTAGTGTTTATATCAGGATGGAGTGCTCTGAAATTGAATGTGAGCATTTTAATTAAGAAATTTTGGAGGCTCATCTTATTCAAAGTTCCCACTTTGCATGAAAATAAAAATTATCACCTCTTCCATGAACAGATTAACCACCTGTGAGCACAGCCCTTCCTTTGATGACTGATGGCGGTACCTAATCATGCTTCTACTTGAATGCAGAATGTGAAATTACAGAGTTTACTCTCCAGGATGACACTGAGGAGGAGGCCTACTTCTTTATTTTCCCAGGCAAAGACCAAAAGATCTGCAGCAGATGACTGAAATCCTCTGCTCCATATGAATGCAGACTCCTCATGAAAAGCAGCTCTTCCATGTCTGCAATCAGAAAGAAGAACCAGGAGAAGCCACTGGTCACCAGAACACTGGCAATATGAACTTCAATTCATATTAAATCCTGAACTCACACCTCCTGCAATGGAAAACATGATTTTCTGACATTTTCAAAAGCACACAAGTGCCAAAGGATGCCAACAGGCCCCCTGAGACTTTTAAAAGTCCCACACTGACATTATGAATGCTGAAAGACAAGGAGGCTGCCAAGAAAGTAATGCATTTTCTTACTTTTGCCATCATGCAAAATGGTGGCAAAACCAGCATATTGGTTTGGAGAGACTTATCCCTTATTCCTCTTTTCCATCTCACCCTAAGGCACTCCTAGACTTCACAGTGTCCCTGGGAACAGCCCGCTCACTCAGGCACAACAACCATTTGATATAAACTAGTGGGAAAAGAGCATCTCCTTGTCGGCTTTAAATTACATGGAAAGAAATCTAAGTTACAACACTATTCCCTGCAGAATGAGGTTCTAATTGCTAAACACATATGTTAAATGGATTAAACTACAACATAAATTTAATCTGATGATAAGAATATAATTATACTTTTGCTGCTGCTGTTAGTTGAGTTAATTACACAGGATATGGTATCTATATCTGATCACCTGTCCATCCTGCTTTTGGTGGATAGGACAGAAGAGCAACCAGCTCCTCAGAGAAGGATCAGGCATGTTTAAATTTGTTCACCGCAAAAAATCTTTCTTCTGCGACTGAGATGAAAAAGCACATGTCCTGTTTACACCTCCCCTCCAGAACAGACTATAAAAACTGATCAAGGCAAGAACAAAGTTGTTCTTTTGATCGCCAGATGGATTATGTCTGGTCCCAACTGAAGCCTAGCAAAAAACTCTGTGTTCTTGCCTTGCTGAATGATCCTCCCATCCAGGCAGGGACAGTGTCTGTGTAGTCTCAGTCTTGCATGAACAGGGGACTGGGCTTCCTCTGGCACCAGCAACCATGTAATGTTCTCAACCTCCTAAATCCAATAGCCCAAACTCCTACCAGCTCCAGCATGGCCAGAGTTTGTTGTCTCACTCTAAGGCTCTCCCTATGTTTACTAGGAGAAATACTGCAAATGAAGGGGAAAGAGGTGGTACAGGAGCAGCTGAGGAATGGGGGAAGCAAACCTAATTTTTTAACCTGTTTTCTGGAAGGAGACTCCTACAGTCGTAGCAAGAAATACACTGCAGCTGCAGCAAGATAGCTCAGAGACCTTATTCCTTTCTGCAGGCAACATCCTTTTAGTGCTGTATATTTATTTGCCTATGAGAAACCAAATCCTTTCTACTTCTGAATGACTATTTTCACTTAAACAATGTGGTTTCAACAATCACATACCTGAGGTCCCGAAGAGTCTAAGCAGAGGAAAACATTTTCTCTGGAAATAACACATCAAAGACTCATTGCTTTACGGAGCTTGCCTTCTAATTATCTACTGGTTCGTACAGACCAAAACTACCACTCCCTTTACTGCAGCATCTCTGCTAGAAGTCTTTGGTGACTTCAGTCTAAATGATTCCACAAAGACTTGAAGCATCATTTGGCCCAGTAGCTTAATATGATTTCCTTCAGTTGCAGCGAAAAGTTAAAATTTCAGTCCAACATTTTCTACACAAGTTAAATTAATTTGAGGCATAGCTGGTAAATATATTTCTCTCTTTAAACACTACTGAGAGCAAAACACAACAGCTGCAAAGAGACAAGTTTCACTTAGATCTGGAAGTCATGCATGTACAGTTGGCTAGACTGAGCTAAGCTCTTCATTAATAGATGTGTAAACTCAATAGAGAATTCCAGAATCAAGCTGAGGCATATTTGCTTTTACACTAACTATTCAAAGAGGTAGATTATTTGAGAAGAAGAGAAGCATGTCTCTTCTCATTCCAGCAGCTGACTTCATTTTTTCCTAAGCATCCTAGCCGAAATGAATCAATTGTAATTCTTGACAGATTATTTTATATACATGAAAAATGCATTTTATGAACAGCATAAGAACAGCAGAGATCACACAACTAATTTTAGGAAGCATTTATTTTTAGGACAATAACATATAATATATTTTTTAACTTAAATTTTTTCACCTGTCAGTTCTCATCAGAGAAACCAAGAGTTCAGTAAAATTTCAAATGGAATCATCAGCTAAAGTGTATTACTATAACATAAAGTGAATGTGAAAGAGGTAGGACTCATTCTGCTTCTGTGCATAAAGCTATCGTCAAAATGGATTAGGATGAGACTTTCATTAGGGACAGATTATCCCCAATGAGCTCACCATGGGGTTTCCTGCTTTTTCCTTCAGGACCCAGGACGCTGAACTAGGCAGGGAATGGACCTGGTCTGATCAGTTCCCACATTCCACTAGAACAAAATATATCTCAAATGCAGTACAAGAAAAGATAATAGTGCTACCTGACACTTAGCTGCACACTCCATCTGTTGCTACACAATGAAGTGCGTTACATGAGAAGTTATTTTATTTTGCTTATTTTTCATGCTGTTTTCCTCATTTTTTCCCAAGTTGACAGAACTTTGGATTGGATTCCTCCAGTTGTAATGAGTGAGAATACTGGCTCAATCACAAAAGCAAAGCAAAAACAAAACCCCACCACACTGACACTATTTTGTTGGGTATTTCACTTGATTTGTAGCATATTGTGGGAGTGCTGGAGAAAAGGAACCGTAGGATTCAAGTCAGAACTAATTAAAAACTTTGGGCCAAGATGAAATGCAGAAATACAGATAGATATCTTCTACTGCATGATAGCCATTTTCTACATCTAAGAGCTGTTTGGTGCTGTCCCCTGCTAATGATGCATATAAATGCATAGAGAAAAAGTCTGATAAAATTTGCTTTGATCCTGCTGAAACATCATTGCCTTAGGTATCTTATATGTCACACAGCCTACATTTAGATGGAAGGCATGCATTTTGATCAAAAATGATTGGACATAGGATAGACAGAAATGCTGGTCAGAGAAGAGTCTATGAGTCAGTGAGCATGTCCTTAAAGTAGTTCACGTTTCACCAAAAACATGGGCTTGCAAAAAGTAAGAGACAAGCTGGAGAAATCAAAGGTTAAGTGAACACTGAAGAAATAGCAAAATGAAATAGGAAATGGGCCTGGGAAGGAGTTCTGGAGGTCTCTGGTCCAACCTCCTGACAAAAGCAGGATTATTGCTGGCACTAGGCTAAATCAGTCATAGCTTTGTCTGTATGAGTCCAAAAAACCACAAACAGTGAAGATATTCTGTGCTTATGGGTTGACCTGACCCAGTGCTGCGCCACTATCCCAGGAGAAAAGCTAACCTGTTGTCTACCCTAATGTCTTCTCTCTTTATAGCCACACATGCATATCAGAGAGGTGGTATGCACCTCTTCCATCAGATAGATGTCGGAAGCACCATCTCTGGAAGTTTTTAAGGCCAGGCTGGACGGGGCTCTGAGCAACCTGATCTAGTGGGAGATGTCCCTGCCCATGGCAGGGGGGTTGGAACTAGGTGATCTTTAAGGTCCCTTCCAACCCTGACGATTCTATGATTCTATGATGTCCTCTGTGTTCGGTGAATCAGGCTTCCTTCTCTGCCTCTACTCGTGCAAAATATGCATTGTAGTTCCACACAGGTAAGTAAATGCAGCTGGAGAGACAATGCCAGGGTCTCCAAACATCAGTTGATCAAAATAGGCACCAGCCTCCTTTACCAAGACCTTGTCTGGGATGTTTGTTCTTTGACTTATTCCATCCATTCCCCACCTTTGGTTCACAGGGCGTTTGCACCCATCTGTTTACCTGATGATGGTTTGGTACGTGACAGATGAGAAAACAGTAAAAGTTTTACAAGCTGCATCCTGGAAGGACTGTAGCCTTCAAGGCTAAGCTTTGTGCTCCAGACTGCCCAAACTGAAATCTGTTTCCAGCAGTGGCTGGTGTGGAGGGGGCGTGGAATTAACCATGCTGCAAACAAAGAATCATTTCTTCAACATCTTAAGCCTATCTTGAACTAAAACATTCCCTTTTCTAAAATCTTCTTAACCAGAATAATTTCCTATTCAGTCACCTTGCTGCTTTGGAGCCAGACAGCTGGCTTTCATGGTGGAAAAGCCCTATGTTACCAGAAAAATATTGAAAAAAGACTTCAGGGTGAGGAGGGTTGGAGAAACGTGGGAAAATTTTCCTTGAAATGTACTGAACATCTGTGATTGTGCTTAGGTATCTTCTTGAAGCCATGAGACTGACTTTTGCTGTTTGATTT
Source organism: Rhinoptilus africanus (assembly GCA_013400135.1). Lineage (NCBI taxonomy): Eukaryota > Metazoa > Chordata > Aves > Charadriiformes > Glareolidae > Rhinoptilus > Rhinoptilus africanus. The sequence continues at coordinate 102,031 of VXBO01000481.1, forward strand.
CACATGAAATCATCCGTGTGGCACCAGTTTCCAAGATAACTGGGCCACCAGTATAATAATTTCACATTGTCCCTATCACTTCACAACGAGTGGAGTTTCTGCTGGAAACCCTACAGTTCCAGACCTATAATTCTTACTTACCATGACCCTGCCAATCCTCAGTGTTGGTCCCTGAGTCACAGGGTAGCCTCAACTGCTCCACTCTTCTCCAGGGAGGTGGAGTGTTTGCAAGGGCTGGAGATAGCGGTCTCCCTTCCCATAGCAACTCCTGTGAAGCCTTTGCACGGGTGTGAATACGAAGGCAAGATCTCTGCTTGGAGAGCATTCAGGCACTGTACCTCTAGACCAAAGGAAAATGCCAGCAGTCAGCTAGCAATAACGTGGCAAACATTTACCCAGACTACGTAAGAAAAGGAAGGACAATGAGCCTGGGAATACAGTGTGTGCAAAAGAACAGTTGTCCCACGGTACAAATGCTCCCCGAGAAGCCCAGGGCTCCCAGTTACAAGAAAGGCAATTGTCCGACAAGGAAGACAAGCAATGTGAGGAAAAAATCGTGTTAGTAACTATTTCCTTTGCCTCTTTCCTCCCACCCCATTATTATATTTCAGTTCAGTACAGGCATCACAAGGCAGGTGACTGAGTCACATTCAGCCAGAGGCACAAAATTGGGAAGATCAGGGGCTTTGTTTCAGACTCACACAATCCTGACACAGAGGTGAACGGGATAATGTAACTGTAATAGCCTAGAAATCATCCCAAGGTCCTTCATTGCATCAGTTATGTAATTCTTGTTAGTGATGTTCCACTGAGCAACCCTTTCTCTTTTTAAATTGGTGAAGCACAGGTCAGCTCTGGGCTACAACATACAATGTGCAAATTATTTGCAGGTTTCCCTCAGGGGGACAAACTTTTTAGTGGGGCCTATTGCAATTGGACAAGGGGTAATGGCTTTAAAGTCAAAGAGGGAAGATTTAGACTGGGTATAAGGAAGAAATGTTTTACGCCGAGGGTGGTGAAACACTGGCACAGGTTGCCCAGAGAGGTGGCAGCTGCTCTGAGCAACTGGATGTAGTTGATGACGATCCTGCTCATTGCAGGGGGGGCTGGACTAGATGACCTTTAAAGGTGCCTTCCAACCCAAACCACTCTATGGAGAAATGTTTCCGGAGACCACTGAAAAAAGGCAATGTCTTGCAACTTAAACCACATCCTTTTCTTTTTTTCTTTTTTCTTTTTTTTTTTTAAATCTGTAAACAAGGGATAATGAAATAAGTATTTTAACAGAGAAATATTCTGACTCATAGGGAGAAAGGTGGAAGCGTGTAAAGCTATCAGGTGATCAAAGCTTTCCTACTGTTTAACAGATGTGGTGCTGAGGGACATGGTTTAGTGGTGGACTTGGCAGCACTAGGTTAACGGTTGTACTTGATGATCATAAAGGTCTTTTTCAACCTAACCGATTCTACAATTCTATCATACAATACAGTTCCAGTGCAATCATAAAGCTACTTAAACTGGAAGCAGGATCTGATTAAAGCATAGCCAGATAAAAACCTCTGACATCTTCTAAATGGGCATTTTAAAAATCTCTATTTAGCTTTAGAAAGATTCCAAGACAACACCACAAGCAACATTTTAAGTTTTCAATGAGAAAGAGGAAAAAAATAATGCCTCCTTCTCCGTCTTACTGGGTGTATATTCGACTCCGATTTAGCACAGTCTCAATGCTGGATCCAGTAGGTCATCAGATACTGGAGCATACAGCATCCCAACTCAGGAAGAGACTAAGCTGACAATTTAAATGCCAGCCCGTCTCCACCTATTTTGATCTTTCAAGACAGCCTGCAAAACTCCTTCATTTCTATGTTTGGATCCAGGAGGACTCAGCAGACCTCGGCAGTGAGCCCTTGACCTCTAATGGACGTTGGGCTGGTGGGTATTCAATGCATCCTTTGGGGATGTGGTAGACCTGAGACCCATGCAAGCTGGGCGAAGTCACACACACCCCTGGCACCCCCAGCCCGTAAATCCAAAATTCCCTGTGAAAGGAGGAAAGGGTGCAGAGCGGGGAAAAGGGCACATCGCTCCCTCCCAGGGCTGCCAACTGCAGCAGTGGTCACTCATACAGACCTATCAGCAGAGTAGGCAAAACAAAAATACACACACACGCAAAGACAGACTCTTAAAAAGTTTTTATTAATTTTCATTGTTTTTTTTTTTAAAAAAAACAAACCCGTCAGTGCAACAGTTCAGTATCCCCTTCCTATCCCCCATCAGTAAGCAGTAATTTTAAAATCAGGAAATACCGAGTGCTGAAGCCAATGGGTTAGCATTTTGCTATTATTTCCTTCTGTCAAACTCTGAAAAAGTCCTCTGTATAAATTAAACAATGAAAAAAATGTTATTTTCAATTCTATGTCATTACAGTCAACAGAATCATAATAATGCATCTAAAATGTGTGTCCACAATATACCAGGTATACATTTTTGGGAAAAGAAAAAAAGGAAAAAAAAAATATGACATTCTA